>QVRM01001394.1:0-73865 GCA_003439945.1 Dermanyssus gallinae
CAGCAGCAGCAGCAACGGCGAGTGTTAATGCTAGTTGGGCAATCACAGTTTTCCCTCAGTCTTTCTCTAGCTTTCCCTATCTATTTATCTCGCTTAACTTTCCTACCCGATCCCCCGTCGTCGGCCAACTCGGCCATCCTCGATGAGCCGTCCACCGTACTGACTCGACAGCTGTACAGCAGCCAGCCGGTCGAGTAACGGCGGAAGGGGCCCTGCTCAGTTGCCGCTCGGACTCACCGCTGATCGTGTCCACTGGAGAGCAAAACCGAGCATGATATCGGTCGGTCGGTCGGTCGATTGACGTGCTCGGCTGTTATTACGAATTACGAATGGCCTAGGCCAACTGACGATGCTGGTGGTAGTGGTGGTGATGCTGCTGCGCTGCTAATGATGGAGGTGATGCCGGGGGTACACTGATGACCCTGTAGTGATGATGACCTGATGATCTAGCACAACTCTTCCAGGCACACAACGTGCCGGTGCCAATGGGGTTTCTGTAGTCGTCCTCGGCGTCGTCGTCTTTGACGTTTCCCTTGAGCTCAGCTCTCGAGGGGGGCACTCTGCCGGCGGCCTCTGTGGTGCACGACCGTTATCGAGTACGCGAAGTGCCCAATATGTTGCTGAGATGTGCCGTTAACTCGCTAACACTGCTTACGAGCATGAAGTGTGTATGGCTAGTGTATTGTCGGCTTCAGCAAGGCACCGAGATCCTCACACACACACAACACACAAACTCGCATTCACAGCCGACTACTAGAAGCAGTACAAGCGATGCATTGTAATAACTACCCAATAATGAAATCCCCCCCCTAATCCAAGAGCGAAGACAACAAGAAGACGAAGAAGATGATGATGACGATGAAGAGAAAGTATCCAAGTAACACATGAAGTGCCCGTCTTCGGTGTTCCGTGTAATCACGACATCGTTGCCTCGAAGCGGCGACAAGTTTGGGCTCGAGCTCATGAAGTTCGAATGTCGTGAGTCAAGCCGCGACAACAAAAACTATACACGCTTAACTTAATCAGGCGCATGCGCTGGACCTGGACAAGCAATAGATATGTCACGCTGTCATCACACCAACGAGCGATCCTAGAGCTTGTGTGAAGTTACCGTGAAGTTAACGACAACACACAGCTGTCGCCATGTAGCCAGAACGTTCCTATACTTCTTCGCTGCTCGATCGATCGAGAGAGAGAGAGAGGTCTGTGTATGTATTCCGTTCGACAGAAAGCAAAAAAGCCACGTACACGCACTTGCCAGTTTCACTTCATCGAGACTTTGCAGCACGTCGCCGCCAAGATTCTCCGTAGCAATGTTGCACGGTTGAATTATCCGCAACACGATCGCATACGACGCGCGGGCATGTCACATAACCACAACACATTTCGCACGTAACAAACAAATCATCACAAGTAGTAGAGAGGGACTA
Source organism: Dermanyssus gallinae (assembly GCA_003439945.1). Taxonomy (NCBI): domain Eukaryota; kingdom Metazoa; phylum Arthropoda; class Arachnida; order Mesostigmata; family Dermanyssidae; genus Dermanyssus; species Dermanyssus gallinae. The sequence continues at coordinate 1,431 of QVRM01001394.1, forward strand.
CTTGGTGGCAGATTAACCAGCTCCTGCTAACTATTCAACAAATCAAGTTCCTAACTATAGATCATACTTGCAGTAGTAGTAGTAGTAGGTAGTAGGTTAGTACTAAAGCGAACAACGGACGGTAAAGTCGTGCGCGCAACTGTGGCCCGATATGGCTGTTGTTGTTGCAGCAGCCACTTTGCCAACAACTATTGTTGTTGTTGGTGTATGCAAGATTGTTGTCACCACTTGCCAAGGCTATTGTTGTTGCTTGCAAGCAAGATTGTTGCTACCGCTTCACCAAGGTTGCTGGCTGCTGCCGTTGTTGTAGAATCGACGAGATTGTCGTCGCGCTTGCTCTGTGCTTTTCTGCGCGCTGCTGTTCGAATCGATTGATCGATCCAACCAAACTGACGAGCATCTAATCATCAGTGGCCATGGGTGCTGCTCGTGCCCGGCACAGCCGTTTATCGATGCTACTCCGTACGGCTCGACAGTCTCCTGCCGACTGACTGAGCGAGCCAAGGCCAGGCCAGCGGGCTAGCGAAGCGAACAGAGCGAAGTCGAGTGGAAGCAGCAGCAGCAATGGCATCAAAAGCATCAACAGCATCAACGACACCAACAACAACAACAACAACAACACATCGTTGTCGTCTGGATCAACCCGCCGGTCGCCGTGTTGAGGGCGGCTGGCTCTACGAATTGCTGCTACCACGAATACTACGACTACTACGAACTACTACGACTACTAATGCTAGACTGTATGTAATACTCCTGCGGTTGCTACTGCTGGCGGGACCCGACGACGACGATGACGATAGGGGGGGAGACAGAAGGGTACAAAAGAGAGAAGCACGAGGAGGACGGCGGAGAGGAGGAAAACAAGGTGATGAGGTGCTGAAGAAGAAGACTCGGGGAGTAGTAGAGCAGAAAGAGAGACTGCGCGCCCGAGAGCGTCGAAGACCGAAACAAGCAACAGAGTGCGCCGGGGGTGGGCGAGGGGGTCCGATATGCGATATGGAGAGAAGGGGAGCGGGGGAGGGGGTGATGGAAGAGGGGCGGAGAGAGCGATAGAGACATACAGAGTGAGAGATAGAGACATATGTTTTATATATAAATCTAGGTAGAAGAAAGGAAAAGAAGACGCCAAGGGGGAGGGACGCCGAGGGGACGACAACCTATAAAGCGAGACTGCACCATAGCGACAGTTGGGAGGGGAAGAGGGCGAGAGAAATGAGGGGAGAGAAAAAGAGTGTTAAAGAGAGAGAAAGCGATATAGAGATAGGTGAAAGCAGAAAGGGAGAGGGAGACCGGCAGGAGAGAGAGATCAGCAAGGAAGCTACGGGACAGAATACCCGAACGGGATACAGAGAGAACAGGGCTAAGCGGAGAGCTGCAATACTAGAGTGAGGCGCTGACTAACTGGGCTGGCTCGCTGGCTGATCTCTAGGGGTAGAGCGAGCAACAAACAGGCAGCAGCAGCAGCACTGCTAAAGAGAGTGGCAAAGGCTACTACTTACTACGAAAATGCTACTGCTGCTGCAGTAGCATTTTCGTAGTAAGTAGTAGCACTTTGGAGGAGAAAAGAAGGAAAGAGGAAATAGGAAGGAGACTGACTGCAACCCAACCGGTGAGTCGTTGTCGTAGTCCGGCTAACAGCGACGACGACAACAACAACAGCAACAACATCCACAACGAGAGCTTTTTCGTTTAGTTTGGAGAACACGAGCAGTTTAGAAGAAGAGCACGACAGTCAACTCGTGCCCTCACGATCCCTCCCATCTCCTCTCTCTCTATATCTCTCTCTCCCTTAGAGGACTCCCTGTGTCCTTCTGTCACCCTGTGTTTGTGCCGTCTCCTGCTGCCGCTGCTCTCTGTATCACCAGTCAACCAACCGCACGTGAAAGAGCTGAGATCATCATCATGGCGCAACGGGAGCGGTGCAACTACTGCTGTTGCTGCTGCTACTATGGTGATGGGACTACAACCACGACCACGATCAGGAAGGAAAAAAGGGGGGCGGGAGAAGCATTGGGACCACACAGTTGAGGGGCCTGCGTGTTACGGGCCGCAAAAGTTACATTGTAGATAGCAATGTACAAAACAGTACGGTGTAAAGAGCGCAATAGAGAGAGAGAGAGAGAGAGATGAGGAAGAAAATGACGAAGATATGCAAGCATATAGGTAAGGAATAGGTGCTAATTTAGTATTAATTAGGTAAAACAATAGGTGCTAATAGAATTCATTTTTATGTTGATCGAATAGTAGTAGGTAGGTGGATACGCAAATATCAGTAGGACATGAGATACACCGATAGGTCGACACAACCAGGAACAGCAGCGGCTGCTGCTGCAGCAGATATGAAGTGGATCGATAAATCGACAAATGGGCAGATGGAATCGGCCGTGTTGAACAATGTCGAAAGTGGCGCGTTCGCTATCCGCGTCGCACAGCGAAAAAATGACCCGCGCCAGAAAACCACCACGACCACGTCAGGGAGCGTGACGACAACGGCTCCGCCAGCAAGTGAAGCAGCAACAACAACAGCAGGTGCTGCCGATGCAGCTGCTACTAAATAATATATATATATATATATATATAAAGAGAGAGAGAGAGAAAGCGCTCCCTGCAATCACGGTCGTTACAATATAATAACAAACATACTATACATTATAACGAAACCAAAACAATCACCATACAACTCCGACTATAATAGCCCGGTAACACCAGTGCTGTTCTAGTTGACTGCTGTTTACCACCGTTTGGTGTTAAGTATTATTATTATTATTATTTTGATTATTATAATTATTATTGGTAATTCTGTGTCGTGTAACGCGTATCACCCCGATACCCGTGGATATTCACAGCTTTTCCGATTGCGATTTAATTCAGGGCCAATAGAGAGAGAGAGGGTGTCATAGAGATGATGGCCATGACGAGTTATATGGAAATATAAACCGTCATCCCAAAAAATGGCGAAAAATCGATACTTTAATTACTTAGTTTCAGCCATAGTCGAGATGCGAGTTCGACCAGCGTATAAGCTAACTTAGCAGTTACACAGTAGCGTTTACGTAGGCAGGAAGTAGCAGAACCAGTAGTACCAACTGTAAACCACAAAGTAGTAGTAGTAGTAGTAGTAATAGCTGTAGTAGCAACTTTGTTGTGAACGTTGTAGACTTTGCATAACGTTGTAGAACTAGCGGTATCAATCATTATCATCTTACACGCAGCATGTGTGCGCAAATTATCGTTTAACTATCGTGACCCTATTCGACATCAATGCGCAGAACATGTCGAATTAAAAAAACAACAACAACAACAACAACAACGAGAATAAGAGCAAGGACAACAATAACGGCAACAACAACGACAACAACAAATGAACATACGCAATCATTGCCAAGCAATTAACCAGCCAGTAGCCGCTACGGCGGCCTCCTGACAATCAACTGTGATTGTGTTGACCCGACGTGAGATGGCTTAGTTAGTAACCGAACCGCAAAGTACCACACCGAATCATTGCGTCGACTCGGAGATCTCAGACAGGCGTCAGTGGCAAACGTCTTCTCGGAACTGTTTGCTAGGGGCGCTCCGTTCATCCGCCCGTTCGACCGTCCGTCTAACCCTCCCTCTGTTCTCTTTACCGTCGAAGAAGACGACGAGACCAACAATAAAAAACGTCATGCTCGCGTTGCTGTTCTTGCCTTGCTAGCCGGCTGGCTGGCTGCCTTTTGTGCTGTGGTAGATTCGTTCAATCAGCTCTGCGTGCCGCTCGGCAAACGTACGCGTGCCCGCGTGTCTCCGTGCCGGTACCAGTCTACGCAGCCTGTCGCTGGAAGAGTTTGGTTAGTGGTGGACTGTTTATTTTGTGTGAGGGTCACGCCTTCTGCCCATGCTCTCTCTATCTCTCTCTCTCTCTCTCTCTCTATATATATATATATATATATCGAGACCTACCACCCGTCCCCACCACACCCCTAACCGTCAAACTCCGATCGAGTACAAGAGCTTCTGGAGCGGTGTTGCCCTCCATGATTCGCAGTCCATCCAGAGATCTCCCTCTCTGTGTCCCTCTCTCTCTCTAGAGTTTTTCTCTCCTTCTCGCTCAGGCTCGCCGTAATGTCTGCGGCGTACTCGTCAGTCGTGTCGTCGAGACATCGCAGATTCGCCGACTGCCGTCGAATCCGAATGCCGATCAGTAGCTAAGTCATGTTCATGCTCTCTGTCATTGCCATGTTGGAGTCAGCTTCCAGCAAATGGTGGCAATCGTCGCCGTCGCCGCCCACCGCAAAAAGGACAAGGAAGCCTCTCACCGACTACTCGGTTGACATCGAGACAGATTGACAGACATAGGGACAGCGAGAGAGAGAGAGAGAGAGATGGAGAGATATATAGAAAGAGAGAAAAAGAGTAAAACAACGAGACTGTTGATACGTCGGATTCGACCGTAGGCGGCCACAGCCCAAGCGGGAAACTCCAAGTTTGCCGCTCTAACAAGTCCGCCGACTGCAAACATGCCATACGACATGACATGCCGACAGAGTGACCAACACTCGATAAGAGAAATAGTAACGATAATAATAATAATAATAATAATAATAATAATAATTTTAACAATAGTTTATTATTAATATGTAAATATATTACAATCACTATTCAATAATAATATTAAATATTATAATAATAATAATAATCATTCATGAACACGCATACACAAGTATGTAGATCGAGCTCAACGTCATGGTAAGAAGTTAGATTATATTGGACGTCGATTGTCGTCCAAACGTCAATGACTGCCGACGCAACCCATGAGGTAATGACGCAATTTCAACTGTTAAGGCGTATACGCGCACACTCATTACGGTTAAGGGAAGAGCTTGCTATTATGCTTCGTTGGTCCGAGTGGAATCAGTGTATGTGATCAGAACAGACGCATACTTGTAAGAATGTCGACGATAGGATGCAAAGGTCATTCATTACTGTCGAGCGTGTGAGAAACGCACGATCGTCTCGTCTCTCCTATAGCACGCTAAGAATGGCCAAGGGCATGTATGTATTCCTACAATCCTTGCAGAAATTAATGTAAGAAATTCACGTCGACGCCAATTCGCAGTCACCACCATTATCGTCCTCGTCCTCGACATCATCACCACCACCACCACCATACGCAACATCAGCCGCAGCAGCTTGTCATTACTAATACTACGACCACAACGCGTATGCATTCCTTCATTGAAGCTCCATCTGGACCTCGGTTGTGTACTCGGGGTGGGGTATTGTCCATAGACGAGTACGTCTCTCTCCCGCTCACCCCTGGTTCTCTCTGCGTTAGGCGATGCCGCGGAAGCTGCCGGCCGAAAGCAAGGCAAGCTGGAGCGGTCACCTCTGAACAGCCGTCTGTCTGGTGGTTCGCTGCGACTCGCCTTCGAAGGAATTCGAATAACGCACGAGTAGTGCTCAACGAACAACGGAACGGAACGGTTCAGACACACCATTTGGAATTTGCAAGCCGGTATGCCGAGGAAGTCACAGGGTATGCGTGTAGGCTTCATTCTGCCCTCAGTCCGGGTTCGTTGTTGTTGTTGTTGGGTTCGGAGATCACCTGCCAGGCGACAACGCGAGAAGACGGCGTTGTTGTCACCGCTGCCGCCGCCGCCGCCAACCGGACCAAGGGGCACTCCGAGACATACCTGTTATCGTTGTTGTCGTGCTCATTCTTGTCGTCGTTGCACCGCGTTTTCATCTTGGCTTCCTCTTTCTCGCCCGCTTTGCTCTGCCTAGCCTTGTCTCAGCGTAGCACCTCCTCCCTTTCATGAGAGGGGGCCTCTTCTGATCCGGGGCCGAAAGACGGCAGGTACCTCGAGAGACAGAGAGAAAGACTCGAGCAAGATTCCGATTCTTCTACTTCGTCGGGTCGGTAGCCTTCGAGAGCCGCAACGACCGCGCTGGTCGAAATAGCCTCTCCATCTGTCCCATCCACATAGATCTGGGGCATCTGTCCCAGTTTGAAAAGGGGGGCGGCGAAATTTACAATAACAACAACGGCATCAACGCCGAGAGACCATGACGATGGCGACGACGACGACTTCAACAACAACAACAACAACGACGACAACAACAACAACAACGACACCTACACTGATGGGAACGACGTGGACGACGAAACGATGATGTTGATGACCACGATGATGATGATGATGCTGATCACCACAGAGTACGGTGGCGATTCAGTTGTGACAGATCTACCTCTCCCCTTCCCCCACACCCCCCGCTGTACGGCGAGGTCTATCGAGATCCGTCGTATGCTGCCGTCGATTGATCGAAGTGATCGTTCTGTGGCTGAATCAACCCCCCGGGGCCGCGGATCAACACTTGGTCAGAGCGATCGAAAGCGCCGATAATCTAGGCATGTGACAATAAAAAAAGATCCAGCATTGCCTTCTGCTGCGTGCAAAACGAGAAAGAACCATAATCGACGCACATTCCAGTCATCGACAGAGATCGCGCCAGAATTATATCGGCATGCCCTAGGCATAACACTATATATATATATATATATATATATATAAATAGAATTTGGCTTGGGGCTTAGCCTCAGTAAAAGTAAACCACCAAAACCTTTAAAAAAAGCTGACGCCGATTCCACACATACAATATAAAGTAGTGCTTCATAAGGAGATATTACGCAAGTTGCGTTGTATCGAGACTCGACTCGAAACCATTTGCACTGCAAACAACGGCTAAAACGGCCAGAAGAACACACTGGATACTCTATAATCCCGCAGCTATGCATTTGCTACCGTACTGAGATCCGGACCTCAAAAAAAGAGACACGGGAGAAGGGCGAAATATATGTCCGTCTTCAACAGACTTTTTACAGCTGTGCTCAAACAGATTCGCCGGGCACTATGGGACCTCTGTCCAGTCCAAAGCAATAGCTTATGATCAAAAAAAAAAAATGACCCGGCTTTGGCAAACCGTTTGCCTGCCGTCAATGCATTTTGCGCGATGGCTGGAGGGCTAACTTTTAAATAGTTGTGCGGAATTTGTAAAACAAATTTCATCTGCATCACTATTGAGGAAATTTTGCTCAAAAGCACCAAATGATCCTTCCTGAAAACATGCTTCCAATCATACATAGCAAAAAGTCTCGAAGCGATAGGAGGCGCTACCTACAGGTACGTGTCACGTAACTAACAAGCCGCACAGCTTGGCGGGCCGTTAATTTAGCTTCCTTGAATCTCCCCATTTTTATGGGGCGTCATCGTTAGCCGTTATCTCGCCGCTGGAACTAACCAAACTAACTGGCTAGACTTAACCAGAAATCAAAACCAAATCGCCGTTGCACTTCTACTAGCAATTTGCGCTTCGAGCAGAATCGTTTTCATTGGTCAGGTGTTGCGCACCGTTCGCACATAAGTTTGTGGTAATCCTTTGGGGAAGGACAGGGCACGAGCAAGCAAGAGACAGAGAGAGAGAGTAACGCTATTTGGCCATTTGCAAGTCTACAAAGCTCTCGTCTAAGTATCGACTCACGAATTATCCTGGCCGATCTCACCGATCGGTTGCAGTTTGCTATCGCTATACTGAGAGTCGCAGTGGCAAGAGTAGTGCCGGTAGCATTGTTTTTACATATGTGCTGACCTAGTGAGGAGAACGCTGCCGCTGAGAGAAAGATGAAGGGGGCCCAAGGGCAAGCAAAAGCCCTTGGACACGGCGACGACGACGACGCACTGAGGTCTTAGCTACCTCCAGCACTTTGGTGGCTGTGCCTAAACCGAACCTATGAACCACCGGCCTCCAACGGGCCTAACGCCGCTATGAGAAGAGTAGTGGTAGTGCCTGGCTCAGCTTTGCCTGACTCGATCTTGCTGGCCCAAGTACTTGTTTTTGTGGTGCATTAGTGAGCCAAGTCACCGTCGATATCATTGCCACAGTAGTAGGGGTTGTTATTAGGGAACACCTAGCGCTTGATGGATTCAAGTATCATCCGTAGCCGTAACTGCGTGACTCACCGTTACGCTGGGGGCGCGACAAAGGTATTCTCGAGGGTGAGCGTAGCTCGCTTATGTTTGGCTAAAGCCAACCCAGCCAGATAAGCACGCTTTTAGGATTATGAATGCCTTTACTACGATTGTAGAGTATTTGCCAGTTGGCAGCCTGTTATCGAGCACTATATTGTTGGTCCATACGGAAGACGCGTGGGACGTCTTAGATGGAATGTGATCTTAACCTTTGTATGTGTTTTATATATATATATATATATATAAATACTATATAATTATATATTCACACATTTCCGACATTTACGACCCGGAGAAGGATACAGGGTGCTTTTCAATTTCCTACCTTGTAGTTCTTAACTGTTAAACGAATTGCACAAACATGCATATGACATGTCGGTCAAGTCCTGTCAAAACGAAAAATAGCTGCAACGTATATATATGACATTAAGAAGTTAAGCTGAACCGCGATTCTCACGCCAAAGGACGTAGGCTCTATCTGTCGGCTCTTTTTTGAGACGAAATTTACGAATCTCCTGATTAACCTGCTTATTAAATATAGTCTTGAAGAATTACATAAAAACCAACAGTGGTTGTTCTCAAAATCACGAAGACTTTAAGGAGTTGCTGGCATTTTTTCACGCATAAATACAAGCATATCAAAACACATCGTCGTGCATTGGAAGAAATTAGGTTGTCAGAATTTACGCTTTGCATGAAATAGAAGAAAAAACCTCTGTATATGAAAAATAAACATTGATTCCGTATTTGTACATGACTGAGATTGAATTATTAGTTGTATGTAATTAACTCGGCTGCTTCAGCAAAGCATACGCAAACGGCGTGTCGTCAATTTGTGTAGGGTGGATGTCCACTTACCGGGTTGAGCATAACCTCAGTGGCCGAGCCTGTGGCCTGCGAAGGCCCGATCTGCGCGATCGTGCTGTTACAGCTGTTGCCTGACAGCTGCGGGAGTCCAGTGGGAGTCACTGCAGTGCCCGATGTTGCCGCCGCCGCAGCAGCTACGGACCCTGCTGTTGGGGCCCCGATCCCAAACCCAGACGGCATCAAGGTCGAGGGAACCTGAACGTTCGGCGACGCGCCGAACGAGGCGGAGGTCACAGGAGCGGCTGGTGGCAGGGGGTGCGCAGCTGGGGGTAGCTGGTGAGGATGCTGATGCTGACTAGAGTAGGCCCACTGCTGGTAGTAGGGATTGTTGGCCGTATAGTTGCCGCTGAAGTAGTTGTGGTGGTAGAAGTGCTGGTGGTGAAGTCCGCCGTCGGACAGAATCGACGGCACCGCGCGACGCGCCAGCCGTCTCGCCGATCCGCTCAGCGACGAGTCGGACAGCAACAGGCCGTCCTTGCTGGCCTGCGTCACCTGTTGGGTGATGTCGCGGAATCGCCGCTGCATGAGGTAGGCCCGCCAGGCGCGCTGGATCGTCGTCGCCGCGCGCCGCGCCCGCAGCCCACCGTATTTGCGCTCGAGCATCTCGACCTGCTTGTCGAGCAGGTCCTGCGACAGCTCGTAACCTTGGCCGGCATGACAGCGCCGCTTGACGAGATCGTCGTCGATGCGTCGAACCTGTTCGCAGCCAAAAGCAGAACGACGCACGGGAGGCACAGACAAACAGAGGACCAAAAATAGGCGAGTAAGTAAATGCTTTATATATCATCATACGCACAAGGTAGTGATGGAACACGGTAACGGCTGAAAGAAACCAGTAGATTTTACTCTGACCTCGGATACAATTGACTAGGGGTAAAAATCCTATATATATTAAACGAGTATAAAAATAGACACAATGCACTCGACCTTCACGGCGTTAACGAAAGCGCATACGACTAATTTGAAGGCAACGCAGTTAGCACAATTTTCCATGAAAGCTGAATCTAGTATTCTATGTAGTTGTTTTTCGGTGTATGGTAGAAGAGAAAGCTAGCAGCAGAAGCTGACTGTAGCGACGTACCAGTCCGTTTTTGTCAGCGCCCTTTGGCGTTGGCTGAATTTGAAGAGCGCCCTGGCCTGAGGCTGAGGCGCTACGGTGGCGCCGATGGTCTCGGTCGTCCTGGAGGTCTTTTAGAAGGCGTCGTGGTACTCCTGCGCCCAGTCCAAGAGCTCCGCTGGCATTCAGATCCACCGGTGGACTGGGTCCCACTCCGTTGCTTTGATGGCTGAAATAAGACAATGCACAGCAGACGAACATCGAACACTTAGAAAGGCCCAATCGGACTCGTACTTAGGTAAGCCTTACTTAGGTAGCCACGAAATGGTGCTACGCATGTAACTAACGTGAATGACCGCATAAGCCACCAATGGTGGGCCGTGATGTCCACCGTTCCCTCACTTTGCTGTTTGCAACAAACACCTATTGCACATATAAGGCCATTAACTAGTCGGTCATCGGAATGTCTTGCCTCCCGTGATCTATATTGAACAAAGCGAGTGTTACTATAGGAAGCTTACACATCTGACCAGTTTTCTATTTGTGAATTATGCACGCATGATTCGCGTAGATAGGGCATCGCGGGGAGTCACACTGAAAGGAAAGTCATAGTTGCTTTCCGCAATGCTGCGGATCCTTGCTACTACACTACTTACTCCACGCAGTTACAACATATGGAACACGGCATAATTTATCTAAATGCAATGTGCCACACTGACGTGAACAATATATTATAGCGCATATGAAATAAAATGATAAAAACAATGTCTGTTTCTTTGTTCTTATCCAGTCTGTAGGTAAAAACTCAACAAATCGGCGCCAGAGAATTTGTGACTGTGCGCCAGTGACTCTATGGCGGTTCACCCAAGTATTTCTGGTTGACATAAAAACACCCTAGTTACCGACTCGATGATAAATAACTGAAGTATTGCGAACGCCGCACACGCGCTGCACACGCGTTATGGGTTGGAGATCATAGTAAATTACATTGAAAAAAGGTAGTATCTGGCTATTTTCAAAGTGAGTGTAGCATTTCGTTAGCTATTTTTCCTGCATAAGGATAATATTAAAAATAATAATGCAAAATATGTGTATGTTTTTGCGTGTACACTAGTCTATTCATATGTGTACAGTGTGCTCCCTAGCGATCTTAGAATTATATGTATACGACGTCAACTGACTCAGATACAACTTTTCTGAATGCTGCGACTTTCTAGAATAAAATGCCTATATCATACTTTTCGGAAAGTCGGAAATGTTGTTTATGCCGATATTGGGTTGCTATTGTTGTTGTGTAAGTGCTGTTGTTAATTTCAAAAGTGTTGTCCTTAACAATGAAACACGTTTGTATAAGGACGTATATATATATATATATATATATATATATGCAGCGAGTAATTTGATACAATGGTTGCCGTTAACGCTATACAGACTTGTAAAACCAGAAGCCTACAATTATTGTGATTATTATTATCATTATTGTCATACCGCCTGTGCGTCATATTACGGCCCTCAGCACATAAAAGCGTCAGACAGCTGGGGCATATCGCCGCCTTGGATTGTCGTTGCTGCCGCTGCTAGAATGAATTTAATCTTATAGTTCCACTTCTTTACTTTTGTTGTTCTTGCTGCTGCGATTGTGTATGTGTCGTTGCTGCCGTTTCTGTTGTCGCTGTGGTTGTTGTTGTTGCTGTTACTGTCGTGGCTGTCGTTTTCGCCTGCTTCTGCAATGCCATGCTTGTCTGATCACAACGATTTAACGCTATCTATGTGAAAGCGCACCAGAAAATGCACCAGCCAGAACAACAACAACAGCAGCCAACGTCAGGTGGCAGTTTGTTAACCAGGGAATTCAGGGGAGCCAGGTGGGGGTACCGTCCAAGCCCGCCATATGGCGGAAGACGTGCGAAACCACGCCACCGCCGCTCTCGCAGCAGCAGCAACAACAACAACAACAGAAACTTCAACACTAGCACCAGATACAGCAGTACCCCATTGCTGAAGCAAACATCTATGCGTAAAGCAGCCGTTGTACGAACAAGAAGAAGAAAAAGACGGCGAAAGACGACGCCTAGAACGGACGGTGCTTCAACGGAGACGACTTTCCACGGCAAAGTTAATGCCAACTCCGGCAGTAGTATGCAATGCATCCGTTGGCGTCTCGTGCCGTACATACATGTACAAGCACTCTACTCGACTTGTAATATTCTGTGTGACTTGGTCATTGTTGCTTGACTAAATGTAGTGGTTGCATGCGTGTCTATATATATATATATATATGCGCCTTTCTGTGAAGTTGATTAGCTAAGACTAGCTATTCTACTTGCCCCTGCTATAAAGTTATTAAGTGTATGCGAAATGCGGAACTTGCATGCGGAATGCATTCGTATGCGGTCCTAATGGTGAAGACATCGTCTCTCCCTCGAATCGCCGGAGTTTTCTATCAGCATCTCTACCTACCTCTTTGTGTGTGTGTGATAGACAGATTGATCAGTCTGTTGTCTAACTATCTATCATACAGGAAGTAACTTATTCATTGAGCATGCTTGTCTGGATGATGTGTTCGAATGCCTCTCGTAACGAGTCACGATGGAATATATATATATATATATATATATTATTTATTAATCGTTGTACATAGTTGCCCCTGTATGTTATCACTACCATCACCGTAGCACCACATCCACGAATCCTCATCTAAAAGTGCTAGACCACAACACGGTTTGCTAGGTGTTCATTCTTACAGCTAGGGTTCCTCTAGGCGTTCAGCTTTAGGCGCCGGAATACTAACTGATTGTGTTTGCAATGCTGACGGTGGCAATCAGCTCCCTCCAACCACCCCTAAAACGTAATCTCGTTCTACAATCTTCAGCCAATCGTGCTGAATGACCAGGACTGAGCCTTTTTTGCCCCCGCAAACGAAGCAGCTTCGTGGCATCGTTGAGTAGATCAAATCGCAGTGTTGCAATTTGTCTATCTATTTATCTATCAATAAGGCTATTGTTGTTGTAGCGCTCCTTTGAGGCATTCCACCACGACGCACATACACATCTCCAGTGATAGATACACACACACGCACGCACTTACGCTCCCACACATGCACACAATGTGTATTAGCCCGTTACAGGTAGCTATCGACATAATTCGCATACGTTGCATCACACCCATAAACATAATAAAGCGTTACAACCTTCAACATGAATAATGTCACCAATCGCCTCGACAATGCACATGCCGCATTTGCCGCATTTATTGACCACGTAGGTAGGCCCAGTTTTGTCTCATCAATTCACTCAGTAGTGACGAGCGGGACACGCAATTACGCCCCTTTTTTCAATTTCTTCATCTTTTTCTCTTTGTAGTCCTGCCTTTTCGTGACAAATGACAATTATCCTCTTTTCACTTTGCTCTGTTTCCTGTTGATCGCTTCCCGTTGGTCTGTCCATGCGTCCGTTCGTCGAACTCATCCATCGTCATCATGGGATTGGTGATGTCGACAGCGTACGGCAAGTGCCAAGAGATAACACATAGGCTATGCTTTTAATTTGTATGCATGCCAACAGCCGTTAAATAGCATAACAATATCGAGAAAATAACAACAGCGGGTGAAAACAGCAACAACACAAGAAAGACAGCTAACTACCTCTACTATCATGACAGCGACTCACAGCATAATCGAATGACCGCGCGTTCACCTTTATTACCACGGCGGACAATCATCATTGCTAATAATCACAATTTGGTCATCTTCGTCGTCGTCGTCGTTGTGGTTGTGGTTGTTGTTACTGTTGTTACCATCGTCAATGATGGCTGCGAAAACCTCAATGAGTTTTAAGGGAGTTCCTCTCTCTTCTCTATCTCTCTCTCTTGTGTATGCGCTCCTCCACGATGGACATCTTAGGTGCCTCCCCCCCGCCACCTCCCGAACGAACAAACGCATGCTTCACGAAGGAACATATAAAACCAACGGCCGACGTGACCGACGAAACGTAACCACCATAACCATGAAGCGTCAACGTTACGATCGCGGTCGCCGCAAGCCTCAATAGCCGGCCGCAGCAGCAGCAACAACAACAACAACAACGACAACAACGACGACGACAACGACGACAACAACAATAACACCAGGAACGACGACGACACAAAACGACAACAGCAACAACAAAAATATTGAACAAAAACCGGAAGAGAAACCGCAGGGATAATCGAATGGCCAAGTTTAGTAGCGAGACGGCCGACAGACTTCTTCCACGACATGCTCCTGGGCCATCGAATAGCCAATGTCGAAGTGAAAGTGAGCACACACAGACATTGCGGTAACAGCGATAACCGCAGCAGCAAACAGCACGAGCACCAGCCGCTGCGGAGGCCGGGGCAGCGACAAAACGTAAACGAAAAGTATCGATACAACGAAAGGAAGATGATGAAAACGGCTTGGACGGCGATACGCTGTCGAGCGTTGAGGAAAACCCGCTTCGACAGCTACCAGCGTCGTCGTCGTCGTCGTCGTTGTTCTTGAATTCGAACGGACGGCCTGCGCACAAATGACGACGACATACAACATAGCCGCCATCCCCCAGCAGACAACAACCCCATCGCATAGCGGGCGTTGTGGGGTGGCGGGGGTGAATAGGGACATGAATAGAGCGTCCGGTGGACAACGAGCAACAACGCAAACGGTATTTGTACCTTTATTCGACCTCAATGACAACAACAACAACGACGTCGACGCGGAACAACAACAACGACAACAACAAAGATCACCGTGCATCATCGCGGACACCATGCAACATGTCCGTTTGCTTTCACTATAAAGAGATTAGTTCTCGTCGTCGTCGTCATCGTAGTAGTTAGTAGTAGTGGTAGTAATAGTAGTAAAAGCCATGATCGTGGCGATAGGCAATAACAACCCGAGTAGCAGTGGTAGTAGATTTTGTTCAAAAAGTAAAAGCAAACTTCTTTCCGCGTTTTAGCGTGTCACAGATCGCATGAATGATACCATGCGTTGTTGTATGCACGCCTATTTGGACTTAATTTCGGAAAATGGAAAAAGTCGCGTCTCTCTCTCTATATATATATAAATATAAATATAATATATATATATATATATATATTATAAGGAAGGAATCGAGGGCTTCTCCTAACTGAAACTAAAGGAGCAACCCTTCCGCTATAAAGCCAAGAAAAAAATATGAAAAAAACGACGAAATCAACAAACTAGATAGGGAGTGGTGGCCTTTGTGTAACCGATCTCCATTCCTCGCCGGTTCTCCAATCCACTTAGAACGAATTGTCACAGCTTTTCTTTTATATTAAAATATATGTTACTGGCATTTTTCATGGAAACCGCTTGCGCCTTACTTTGATGAAACTGTCACTGCTGCCATTATTACTTCTATTACTATGGCGTCGTAAGAACAATAAATTCCAAGTCTCGTACTTTCCAGGTTAAAGTGTAGTGTTCAAATCCAATTTTGTATACACACATACAGTAATCAGCGAAACTTCTTGTCGTAAAGCACGCACGACAGGGTCTATGAATGAACTAATAAACAAAACTAGTTAATAACGTAATCGTATTCCGTCTCGCTTGTCCTTTCGTTTGGTCTTGAGTACAACAAAACAACAAATAAGCGTAGGTGGTGCTTATGAAGATAACCAGGATTGAGATGACTCATGGGTACCACTAATGCTGGCCGTCGATATTGTTGTTGGTGCTTTAATGTAGTTGGTGCTGTTGCGATTGTTGCCGTTGGTGTTATTGTTATTGTTGTTGTTTTCAATCCCTATGAGCATTTGTTAATATTGCGAATGTGTCACTAGAGATGAGAAAGAAAGATGTTGTTATTGTCGGCGTCGTTGAAGTCGGTAACAGTAATCGGTGATCGATTAAGCCGATCCGTGGCGGCCTTTGTGATATAGCTATTGCTTTGGCGCTACCGAGAGATGATGGGAAAAGTGTGATGATATTTTGTGCTACGGATGCTAGATGCACTAGGGATAGCGCCTATTTGTTCGTTTGTTTGTTTGCTATATTGGCCTGCCTATACAGGTCTGTCAGGGCAATCAACAACAACAACAACAGCAGCAATAGCAGCAACAGTAGCAGCAGCAGCAAGTATAGCAACAAATTGTTGATCTGGTTGCGCCCACAGTGGAGCATTGGCGCCCCTGTGCTCATCGAGCTGTGCATGCTTCATCAATGATCATCATCATCATCATCGTGATGACCGACCAGCCGTCTCACCAACTCAGTCACAGGCTCGCTCATTCACTTCAGACTACTTTTGCGATCGTTCTGTGAGTAATGATTGAAGCCGCCGGAAGCGGGGGATGACGCCCCAAAAACGCGCGAGCAACGCCCAGCCAACGGCCGCCGTCATCCAGCCGACGACGTTCATGTTGACGACAGATACAACAATAGTAGCAACAACAACAACAACAACAACAACAACAAATATATATATATATATATATAGTAATTGACAACGGTACCAACACCAGATACGACGAAATGATAATGATGATAGTGACTAGTCTTAATAAAAATAAAATGGTGCTAGGAAGACACTATGAGTTGATAGAGCCCACAACAATAGCAACAACAACAACAACAACAGCGACAGCAAAAATCATAACTGACAACGATGCGACAGCAAAGACGAACACGATGATAACGATGATAATAGTGACAGTACTAATAAAAAAAACGGTGCCAGGAACACTAGAGTTGATAGAGCTAACAATAATAGAAGAGCAATAACAACGGCAACAGCAGCGCCAAAAACAAAAATGTTGGTCATCACCACAACAACGTTAAGGGCGCTTCTACAACACGCTGATATTTTGTCTAGACGTGAATGGCCATGATCATCCGTGCATCATTGGGCGGCCAAGCCATCGGTGATATTGATAAGCGGCCGGCGACATCGTCATCGTGAGCGACAATGAGCACGACGAACGGCTCAATGACTCAATGATGCATGAGCGGGCGTTTGCGGTGACGCCGATTACGGCGCGCACTTTCCTGCCGAATTTTGATGAAAGGACGGACTGACGAAAGGCTGATTGTCCGAGAGGCTGGCTCACGCACGAAACAAAACTGGGCCAAACGAAAAGCATAGCTTGCCGGTAGTAGTGAAAGTAGTTAGAGTTGTTATCTTAGTAGTAATAGTAGTAGTAGTAGTAGTAGTAGTAGTAGTAATGATAGATGTACTAGTATTAGTAAAAGGGGAAATAGGAGGAAAGAAAATAGGAAAAGGTGTAGCAACCAGCTATCAACGTCTCAAATCCCATGCTCTCGACGTCACCTATCACAGCATCAAACCCTATGCTCTAGTGCCGGCATCAACACACCCCAGTGTCGGCGGAAAAAAACAGCAACAGCAGCAACAACAACAGTTATTATTGTTGTTGTAGCAATTGTGGTTGTGATATTAGGCGTGATAGTAATAATAAACGTAGCACTGTAATTAAGTGTAGCCACTACAAATAGTTAAGGACAGAAGGTACTAAGAAGTAGCGATAATACAGTTCTGTGGTAAAAGTACGCCAAACGGTAGCATAGATACTTGTGAACGCAGGAGAAAGACTCGCATTAATCGGGTAATTGTAAGTGAATGTACGAGAAAACTATTCATCGAATGGCCTCTTGCGATGTTGGACCGATCATCGTTCCACTCGCTGCCAATTGTACATTGCGTAACGCGACAGACCCACGGCTCGACCCACGATAGACACATGGCTTTTGCATATATATATAGAGTAAGTACTAAATATCGAGCGATTTTTATTGCTCCTGCTGCCGTCTCGACTATTGCTAACTAATGCAACTAGTACTGCAACTATACTAGTACTGTTTCTGCTGCGAGTGTTCCTATTGTGAATGTTAAAAATAATTACGAATGCCCGAAATGCATTTCTGCAAATTACCCCGGCGGCTATAAGGAATAGGCGCCATCTGCTCTCGCCCTGCCAGTGCGAGAGCAGATGGCCGCTCTCGGCACATTCGTGTTGACCGTTTTGCTATTTGACTTTTGCTACTATTCTCATTTTTGCTACTACTACTACTTTTTATTGCTACTGTTTTTTGATTGCTACTGCTTTTGTTCATTGCTACAGCTATTTTTGTTGCTACTACAGCCATAATAACAACTGGTAAAACTACTTTTGCGAGACTGAACTCATTAGGTGGCCGTATCGTTGACAGTCTACCGACCGCATGACTAGTAAGTGTATTAATAATAATAATAATAATAATGAGCAAACATATTCTTGTTTTCTATAGCGCACAGTAGCGTGCGTTGTACGTAGGCACCGGCGAAGCACAACATGGCGCCAAAGATGACGATATCGACGCAAGTCGCCGCGAAAGTTGTAGTTGTTGCTATTGTTATAGATCAAGCTTGTGGGGTTCGTTTCGTTCCGTTGTATCGGTGGATTTGCCGACGATGCTTCCTGACTGATGGCCACGTGAGTAAACACGGCTGCAGGAGAATCAAAATGTGGCCAAACGGCTCACAACACTAGCTTGTTGAATGATACGACAAGACAACGTCACTCCGCATGGGAGGCAGGCAAGCTTGCGTAGAGCGAACCTCTCAGATATATATAATAAATATATATATATATATATATATACGAAATGCTTGCAAGCTCCAAGCGAACGAGCAGGTTAAAGCGCACAGGGAGCATACCGCAAACACATCTCCACCGCCATCCAAGCAAGATGGTAGAGCGTTAGAGGGCGGTACGCTCTATAGCGGGTCGCCGCCGGTGTGCCGGTGTCATCGCCTAGGTCGTCGTCATTGTCATTTTCATCGTCTTTGAGGGGCATCTTTGAGGCTAGGTCCAGCCAACGGCATCTTCCCGCCAAGCAAGCCACGAACGAATCGTCTGTCCATTCGTCTTTCCTTCCATGCATGCATGCATGCGTGCATACTATTCGATCCTACAATGGATGGGTACAATCAACGCTACCCAATACCCGCCCGTTCTCAGAGGCTGCAAAGCTATCTCCAGGCCGCCAGCTCGCAAGATGCTTGCTTGCTCTGGGATAGCAGGAGAGGAAACACCCCACGACGACGGCGAGCCGTACTTCCCAAAAGCCCCACTTCAGGGGTGTGGGGGGGGGGGGCAATGTAGCAGCGCGCGGCTCGATACACTTCTACTTCGCGGAATTTCGCTCTCGGACGATGGCTGTGATCGACAAAAGCCAGACAAGTGCACACACATACACTCACGGCCTAGTCAGATATATATATATATATATATATATATATATACAGCCAGAGAAGACAGAATGAAGAGCAGACAGATAGATAGATCTGTAGGCTAAGATGCCGGGGCAACGGCGACCCAATAGACTCGACACAATCGATCAGATCGCAGTCGATGGCTGTACCTCGAGGCTGCATCCTCGCTGCTTCGTAGGGGCAGATCAAGAACGAAAGAAAAAAAACAGTAGGGAAAGAGATGAAACGAAACGTAGGAATGAGAGATACGAACTGGTCGTCGTTCCAATTTGGCGGCGCCACTCGCTGGCTTTGTTGTGGGGTAGGTGGGATGCCCCGACGGACGACAATGGCAACGCCGACCTGACCTGCATGCAGGTCGGTGGACATTTAAACTTTAAAGATCGTCGTGCAACCGCGAGTTCGAGGGGTTGCACGTGGTGGCTAGATCGCTCGGTGTTCATTGTTGGAAGTGCTGCTAGTGCTCAACACCCTGTCGAGATATATATATATATATATATAGATGTGCGCGACGTCAGGTTACAAAATGCCTTTCTACTTTTTGGGACACAAGAGACATTCGGTCTAGAAGATATTGTGACTCCTACATATATATGGCAGAGATGCTCCCTAATGAAGGGTAGCCTTCAGAGAGGTTAGCAACTATAAATAACATATATATATATATATATATATATATATATATATATATATATATATATATATATATATATATATATATATATGACGATAATCAATATCGGATCTGCCTAGAGCAGGTTAAACAAACACCGTGATTGGCACCGAATCCACTGGTACTGTTGGTTAAATGATTGGAGACAATCGAAGGTTTACACGACTTGTGAAATCTGCACAGCAGTAAGTCAACGAGCGGTGAATTACGGAGCAATTATAAGCAATCAACAGTCTTCAGTAGCAATCAGGTGTGTGCGCAGTAGGTACCAGAACATCTTAACCCTGATCAATCACAAGGACGCAACGAATTAGTCCCCAGTTTGTAACAGTTCGATCTGTTACAGCGACGATTCCGCACTTCTGAAACACACTGCTGCGAACGAGCGAGCGACGAAGTCGTGGTGCCCCCACTATACACCCGAACCCAGAGAGAGAGAGAGAGAGAGAGGAATAGGATTTAAACAACAGTGGCGATTCTGTGCATTCATCAACACTATACATTCATCGATGCACTCACCGACCAAACCTCCTAAAGATAGGCGTGAGGTCGACTTCGACCTCGTGCGCTCTTCGACGAGCCCTTTTCCGCTCAGGAGGAGTCGCAGGAGCAGAGCGGCTATCACTGTCCACTGCACCGTAATGCGAACGTTGTAGTAGTAGTCCTGAGAGATGCAGGTGTTTTGCATTTGTTGCTGTTGTTGTTGTTGTTGTTGCTGTCACTGTCGTTGCCACATTGCTGTTGACGTTATACCGTGCCGGGAAACGGTCAGAACCTGTTGTTCCCGCCGCCACCGCCGCCGGTCCTGGCGCCTCTACTGCCTCTGAAGCACGCTGAACTGCCGCCAATCCGCGCACATGCGGACTCACGAGTGTACACACGAGCACCGACATCACGACATGTATTGGCACCCGCACCAATGGCACCCGCCAACAACCGACCGCGCGTTGCGCTGTCCTACGATGATCTGAGCAGCCTTCGCAGGCCTGGCGCGTTCGTTGTCCGGCGCGGTGCCGCGGGCCTGCGGCCGCGACCATGTCGGCCTTGTCGAAGCTCCGCCCATGACCCGCACGCGGCTCGAGGAGGGTGGCGGGAACAGCAACAACAGCAATGGAGCAACAACACTTACGGCAGCAACAACAGCAACAGCGGCAACACTCTCTCCCAGGAGGTTCTGTTTCTCTCATTAGCTGGCTGTCTGGTAGCTCAACTCGGCAGGCCGCTGTGGGGAGCCGAGAGAGAGGGGGGGAGGGTTGTGTCCTTAGTGGAGAGGAAAAGTAAGAGGATGAGGAGGAGAAACACATCGACGACGACAAAAGCAACAACAACAACAACAGTACCAACAGCAACATCGACAACAACAACAAAAACAGCAACAACAACGACATCGACGAACCAGCGGTGCCGAATAGCCATGATCAAGGCGGTTGAGGTTTCCGCCGCCGTCGCCTCTCACAATAACAGCGCCAGCCAGCCGCGGTCCTAACCGAAGCCACCGCCACCGCCGGCGCCCTCATCAAGAGCAACACTCGGCAACAGCATGAAAGCACAGAAGAAGCAACAGCAAGATTGACTGCCGAAGTAGCAAGTAGAAACAATTGTACACCAACCAACGTACGCGCGCGTAGTACACTGCCTGTGCCACAATTGGACGCCCAGTGACACCAGTGCACACCCGAGAGAGAGAGAGAGAGCTGCTCCGTTTAGTGGAGCTCGACAGGTACAGAAGCAAAAGAAACAACAGCAGCAGCCGAAGCAACAACAGCAACTATAACAGCAACGGAAACAACCTGTGCCTCGGACTATGCGTCTGGCGACAGTCGGACAGTCAGTCGGACAAACCCGACCACCGACAGGGGGGCTGTAGACGGGTGGACGGTAGGGGTACACGACGAACGAATAAATAGCAGAGACATTTGCTTGCTTATTCCCCCGTATTCGTTTTGGCTGTTGTTGCTGCTTTTGCTGTTGCTGGTTTTGCTGCTGCTGCTGCCGGTACTCGGTACGTTGGGTCGATTGGTGGGTCCCTCGGTTGCTCGCGGTCGGTGCCGGGCAAGAATGCTGGGCGGGCCATGGGCGCACGGAATGCGCACGGAACCAGCACTAGGGTCGCTGGGGTAATGGCCACATGCGAGGAATAGGAGGAGAATACGGGGGCTACGGATACAACCCAGGGCTGAGACCGGAGAGTCACAATGGAATAGTGGAAATAGCGCTCGAGAGTCTGAGAGAGAGAGAGAGAGATAGAGAAAGCAAGAGAGATATATAGATAGGGAGAGAGAGAAAAATCGAGATAAAGAGAAATAGAAACTCAGCAGTGCAGTTCGGGCACCGGCAGACAAACGACACTACTTGTAACAACACTACGACATCTACGACAGTCCATGGTATTGGGGTTGCTATTGCCGATGATGGTGATGGTGGTGATGGCGATGATGATGATGATGATGATGCCCCCGAAAACGACAAACAGAACTCATGTCAGTACTGCGTGTCCCGCCCGTCTGTCCGTCTGCCTGCAGTACAGGTAGGCAGCTAGGTCGTTAGATGAGGGCAGAGTGGCAGCTACCATTACTACTACTACTGCTACTGCTACTCGTCTTCATCTTCCGAGGACGACGACGAAGACGTGCCAACCACGCTTGCTGTTTCCGTCTGTTGCAAATCGCAAACCCGACTCAACGAAGTTGGCCTGGGCATCGCTCTCACCTGAGGTGGAACGTCGAATATGTCTCTGTCTCTCTCCCATCCTCTGCTCTTTTCTCTTTCTCTCTCTCTGTATGCATGTATCTGTATATATATATATATATATATATATATATATATATATATATATATATATATATGCGTCTGTAAGTCATCATTCGGCGCCTCGTATCCCTCTCGTGCTGAACACACAGTCGGAATGTGTCAGCCGGCTACGGATTGCCATCGCCGCCATTTGAGTAGGCTGCGCTTTCGATTGCAAACAACACCAGACCAGCCAGCAACAGTGCGAACCAGCAGCAGCAACAACAACGACAACGACGACGACTCGCAGACAGACTGTGTATAAAAAGGTAAAAACACGAAACGATTCGAAACAGCCACCACTTCTGCTGTTACTACGAATTAAACCCTACGAATGCTACGTATACTGTGGCTGTTGCCTTGCTGCTGCTGCTGTTAGCAGCCTTAAGTGTAATAGGATATAAAGAAACACATCGAAATAAATTTCGCACCACGACCACGATGTGCGACAATGTGTGAAACAGAGTCATGCCGCCGTGCATCGCAGGAACGTGGGCCAACTGCCTCGACATGAGGCCGGACTGCTCTGTCTGCAACAACAACAACTGAAACAACTGTTAATCACGCGAACTAATCGCGGCGGGCGCGCGAAACGCGACAAAATAAAGTCATCGTTTTGTGCTGTCCTCCGTGTATGTATCCATGTATACATGCACAGAGGACAGCACATGCACACATGTAATATATATATATATATATATATATATTAGATCAACCTCGAACTTCAATCGCGTGCATTGAATTGCACCATTCGAACGGACGGCGCAACGACGACGATGATTGGCAACGATCCGTCATTGTTGTTCAGTCTACAGTATTGGTGTATTGTCGCATCTTTTGGTGGGCGGCATATTACCTATTATGTGCGCTCTCGTGCACACCCACGAACAAAAACGGTATGACAGCTTACAGCAGCATAACGTGAGAGCTAATGAGCCACGACTGGCTTCCGACCATACTGAAATTTCGAATAATGACGAACGCTGAAGACAGCTGAAGAAGGCACACAAGGCCCATGTCGTGTGCTCCGCTGTTCCAGGCAGACAGGGCAGGAAGACAAGACAAAGACAAGATGCGCAATCAATCGCGCGATTGTTGCTGAGGCACTGCTATCCTCGGCCGCCGTAAAGCTTTTTAGCTTAGCGCCCACACAGTACGAACGAAACGAAACGAAACAAAAGCATCCAGGGTATTGCGTCAATGAAGATGGACTTACCCATCTATCCATCCCCTTAATAAATGCGCTAATTAAAAATAACCAGCCGGAAAGAAACCTGTGCAGGTGGTGGAGGCCGTTGAACGCCGACGCTGCCGGCCAAGACGTCGCCGACGACCACGACGACAACAACAAGATCACCTGCGACTCGATGAAAGTGGCTGCTGCTGATGCTGCTCCTGCTGGACAAATGGGACTGATGTCGCTGATGGAAGCGACTTTTCTTTTTCTCCTCGTTCTCGTGAATTGACTCTCACTTGCCCGAGCATGGCAAATAGTATGGCGCGTAACGCTTGACTTACTCATCCACTCACTGACCCTGACCTAATAATAATAATAATAATAACCCTAGGAAACCCAACAGTCGGCGGCTTACAACCGGCCCAAGCAATAAGCAGTGTAGAAATATCGCCGCACGCTATACAGGGCAAGCTAACACAAAGAAAAACAATAGTAGCATAGCAAACACTGGATACATGCATCTCTAGCGATGACGGGGCCATAGTCGGCTGTAATGTATACGTTGCTCAGATAGATATGCATGTATGCATACATGTGCGTGGGAGGGTGTGTACTCATATATATATATATATATACATATATATATATATATATATATATATATATATATATATATGCATGTGTAAATATCAATGCACACATAGATTTGTAGTTACATATTTAGTCACGCCACCCTCTTTTAGAATTAGGGTGCCGTTCATTCATTCATCCATCACGACAATCCCAAGAAGGAATAGGACACTACGAGCATTGCGCTGTAAGCTGCTGCATTTAATATGCCGTGTCTCCGGGGCACAGCTCGCCCGCCCGTATACTCCATAATCGGACATTGCGACCCGGAGGAGGGGTCTAGGCCATACATACTACGACATGATTTTTCGGCATCTGAATGAATGTTGGGGGCTGTCTTAAGGGCTATCTTCTTCTTCGACTTATTTTTCTGCTACTGTTGCTGCAGCTCTAACCGTTTCTTCTTTACCATGTTTCTCCCTCTCTCTCTCTCTCTCTCTCTCTCTCTCTCTCTCTCTATATATATATATATATATATATATGTACCGCTTGCTTTTCTTATCTTTCCTTTGTCATGCGGCGCTTGACCGACTGAAGGTCGGCCGGCCACCGAAGAATTGCGCGCCCGTGAGAAAGGCGAAGTCGCTCAGCTGAAGTCGCCGCGGCCTTCTATCACCGACTAGACAGACCACCAAAGCTTGCACCAGCACAAGTACCCAGCCAGTAGCCGCTACTGTTACGAAGACAACCAGCACCCAGCCAGCCAGCCAGCCAGCGGAATACTAAAGCCGAATTCCTACGACGAATGCGCCTGTCTGCCATCCCGCCAGCCAGGCGAGGTGGTGAAAAAATTCGATCTGTTGCTGCTGCTGCTGCTACTACTACTACTACTATTACTACTACAGGTTACATGGGTCCAACCACGTGAGAAGGAACGACACATGAAGAGGTCGAGAGAGTTAACACAATAGGAAGAGAGAGAGAGAGAGAGAAAGAGCTAACGAGAGAAAGATGCGAACAGAGGGGGATTGCAGAGATGAAGACTGCAAACGAAGACGACCGCAACGACCCCACGAGACTCCAGGGTCAAGGAGCTGGCGGCGCGGCCAAGGGGTCATCACCAATCGCCCAACCAACGCAGGAACTCTTTGCGCTTTGGACAGGTATGCATTTAGTGCGAAGAATCGGAAGGTACTAGCGGAGGAGGCCGCCGCGCCGCGTCCCGGGGCGGAAACACAGGTGAGCGGGCTGGGCAGATTTAAATCCCTCCGAGCCGTCGGGAACGGCACGCGGAACAGGTAGACGAGAGTCTCCTCCTCTCTGCGGCGGCGGCGGCGGGTGCGTGCTACTTCGAGCTGCAGCTATCCTATCTATCGACGAGTAGACCTGGCCTCTCCTGGCATTGTCCGCACAGCATGGACTGCGCGGTCGACATCAGCACAAAGGGCATTTTTCTATACGTGTAGCACATACCATACACAGGCTGAGTGTTTCTCTGCATTGGGAATACCCACAACACAGGCACATTTGTGCTGGATTTGACCTGTTAGAGTGTAGTTGGTGTGTAGAGCCAAACACCTGAGAGCAATTAGTGCCTTCATTAATAGGTCGTGTGTGTACAGCCAACACTCATAAGAGCTAACAGTGTACATATTAATTCAAAGGCACTTATCTAATTGGTGCACACGGAGGATGAACCGCCAAAATTTCACTGCGGGTTCATCCTGTGCTTCGCTCGTATGCCCTAGTAGATCTCTGTTCAGTGTATATTTATATAAAGGGATACAAAAAAGTTTTTTTGGTTTTGTCCCTAGAGAATCATTAAAAAACCGAAAAAACTTTTTTGTAGACCCAATATATCTATATATATATATATATATATATATATATATATATATATACTAAGAAGCATAAACAACACGTTTGAACACTGTTACATCGTCAACTGTAACTAGTAGATATTACTTTCGTTTACATTAATGGACGTAAGTTAGGCATTTTGATGGCGGTTTACATGGCGCGCGCCGGTCGCTCTGATGCTGGCTGTGGCGCTCGTTGCGGCTGTTATTGCTGTTACTGCCCCATGGCCACCCCCGGACGAAGACTATGATCTTCATCAACATCAACGCAACCATTATCGACGTCATCGTGATCAGCATGAATACCACCATATAAAAAACTATATCCGTGATAGCCGCAGCTGACTCAGCACGCTGACGCCGCTCAAGACGGGCGCTACAGGGCGTGAAGGACCGTCAGCCGTGGCGCTGGGCCGTTATTGCCATGACTGTTGCTGCTGTTGTTGTGGTTGTTGTTGATAGTGATGTTGAGGTTGTTGTTGATATTGATGTTGAGGTTGTTGTTGACATTGATGTTGAGGTTGTTTTTGATATAGATGTTGATGTTGTTGTTGTTGTCGTCGCCCCTTCCCCTGTTGTCGGTAACCCTGCAGCTTTCCTTGAGACTGAGTTTTTGCCTCGTGTTGCACGCGTGATCATTACGCAAGATGAACAGAAACAAACAAGGCCATAACCTCGGCGGTCCGCCAACAAGGCATTAACGATCTGAACGAGCCGACGACCAACGAACCGAGGAGTCGTAATAGACCCAACGGCCAACGGACTAACAGACGCCAAGCAATGGCAAGCAAACTTTTCGTTTGACTAAGTTATGCTTGCTCAACTTCCTCTACCGATCTTGGCCTGTCTCGTCTCACTCAAGCACTCACTGTCGGACGCGACGTACAGGCAATGGCGGCGACTACAAATAACCTAACGATGCTCCTAGCTTAGTGCAACAGTACTGCGACTGTCACTGTTGTTACCAATACTTAGCCACAGTTACCGACGTCTGATACTATTTAATAATAATCATCATTACACTTGGTTGGCGTTGCGCTATGAACAATCATCCTGGCGACTACAAGCGGTTGTTACGACCGATCGCTAGTCTTAGTTCTCAAATTTTCAACAAAAAAAAAAGGATCCCTGTTGTCTACCCACCTCGACAAGTACCCGCCGAGTTAAGGAAGAGGAAAAAGGGGAGGAGGAGAAATAGTATGTATAGGGGGAAAGAGATGTTTCTACTAAGAATTACTGTTCCTACAAGGAATTTCTAGTAGCTATGTGCACACCGCAAAATTTCATCCTCCTCTGGTTGCTGCTATTATGGCTACTGCGTCATGACGTGCCCCGTCCCAGCCTCCCTTCTCTATGCGACCTCCCGGCCGTCGGGCTGCAGTTGTTCCGTGATTTATCCACTGTAGAATCTATTTCGGCAACAGCAGCAACGCCGAGGTCTTGGCGGTTGGTTAGATCAGGCGGCAACGTCTGAAATGAGGTGTCCATGGCTCCATCTTCATCAAGCAGCAACCCAGCATCGATCAGCAATCGAACACACGATTCACTCACTGATCGATGAGCAAAACGATGTTCAACATGACGACTGCACGATCGCGTCAGCTTGCATTGCCCGTTGGGCGATGGGGTCAGAACTGCCGATTTCCGGCTTTGTCGTCGGTGGATCGACTCCTCAATTCACGTTTATGTCGTTCCTGCTTCCCGGTGATTGGCATGACATTCTACTGAGAAAAAAGCGAACAGCTAGCAAAAACAAATTAGAATCGGCTACCTGATTGATAAAGTCGACAAAGATATCGAAATGACGGAGCGACGAATTTCGTTCCGTAGCTCGTCCAGACCGACAACAACAACAATAAGCAGCATCGGCAACAACAACAACAACAATAAGAACAACAGCAACACAATTATTCACCTCAATGTATGTCGCTGAGCCTAGGTGTTGTTATTGCAAGAACAACAACAACACAATCATTCACCTCAACATATGTCGCTGGGCCTAGATGTTGTTGCTGCTCTTGCTATTGTTACTGTCGCTACTGCGGATGCTACTATCCTTGATTGACGCTGACCCGTTAATTGTCACGTGTGCTGTCGCCTCGCCGGCGACGAAAACGCGACGAAACAGTTTCTTGCTTTCTTATTCACATCATATATGTGAATATACATACATCCATACACGAAATGTATAACAGATCGCAAAAGCTGCGGCGGCCACGCATACGACGCTATTTATGCGCGCAGCCCACCAGCTGGGCGCTGAATCAATCTCTGAACGCGTTCGCGGCTCTGTCTGGAAGTCGACAAATACAGTCGTTCCAGCACAAAGCAAACCGAACCGAAAGCCACCGCCACCCATGGCTATTTTTCAACTCGTGTTTCCTTTTCTTTCTGTATTTCTCTCTCCCTGTGTGTCTGTCTGGCTGTCTGGCTGTCTTTCTCTCTCTCCCTCTTTTTCCCAATCTATATCACTCCGGCTCATACTATTCGTTTTGATTTCTCTTGGTTGCTCGCCAGTCACTCTCTGCCGTCTCTCGTTATCCTCGTCCGGTACCCCACCAGCTTATCTCTATCTGTTTGTTTGGAATGTGTATGAGTGTTAGCGCGTGTATGTCTTTCTGTGTGGTGTCGCCGGCGACCGTTCGTTTGGTTCGATACGTGTATAGCACGTTTCCTCCATGTCATAGGGTCGCGGGGGGAGTGGCGGAGAGGGAGTGTAAGTGAAGGGTAGGGCTCGGGGGGAGGGGTGCTGGGGTACCGGACATCGCTTTTGTCCTCGAGGCTCAAAGCACATTGCAGCCCCACAATGTCAAGAAGAGGGCACGGCGGGAAGACCCATGGCCATGCATGCATGCATGGGGATAGCGCGTTTGCGTCGATTTTCGCTCGCGATACGAACACACGAACCGCCGGATACGACGCACGGCGTCGTCACCGTCCGACGTCACCTCAACGGCAACCCGGCGACCGCTAACCCAAGCCGATCCCGCGCCGGCACCGCGTTGGACTAGATTTGACTCTTTTTTGAAGTAGGTAACTAGACAGTTGTTGTTGCGGTTGTTGCTGTTGTTATCGTTGTTGTTGTTGTCGTTCAATCGAATGGCCTAAATTCGTTGTCGTTGCTGCTTCTGCAGCGATTTCGTTGCTAAATTTCTCTTACTATTACGATACTACTATTACAAACGATTGCTTGACTAGACAACTACATGTACATCTGTTGTACGGTTGTGCATTGCATTTCGCAGTTGTTGTTGCTGCGGCTGATGTTGTGGTTGTTGTTGCTGCGTATGTTGCTGACACCGAGTGGTGTTATTGTTGTTGCATGCAGCCGGCTACAGCGGCCGTATCCCAGCACCATGTGATTGATCATGATGGTAATGAAGATCACGGTGGTAATGAGGATGACATTGACGAATGTCGTCAATTCGTTGCTGCCGCTATATCATCTGGTATAAGGCAAACGTGAGTTGAATAGTGATTTGCACGAGAAAGAGAGAGATAAAGATATATATATATATATATATATATATATATATATATATATATATATATATATATATATATTTAGAGAGAGAGAGAGAGAATTGAAGAAGAAAACAAAGAACGAATGTTCGCTAAACCAGGCAATAACATGCCAACCGCATCATAGCGGCAGCAGTAGACATACAAGATATCACTAGTCGAAAGCGTGAGGAGCCAATAGGGCAAACGGGAAAATCGAAGAAATCGAACGACACAAAGAAGAAGCAGGAGAAGAGGAAGAGGAAGAGGAATGGAACAATTCATGTTCCACTGTACTACTTTACTGTAGGTGCAATTCTACAAATGTTACTAGTACGACTACTACTGTCTTCACTGTTTCATGGCTTGACTTCACTGTCTTCACTGTTTCATGGTTTGACTTCACTGTCTTCACTGTTTGACGTCCTCATCACTCAAGCGACAGGAAGCGAGGCGGGGGATGGATCGATCGTTTTTGTTGTCGCGCTTTGCTACTCAACCATCCAGACTAAGGCAGAGGAGCACGGCCTCTGCTGGGAGGTTCACGATTTCAGGGGGGGACGGACGAAGAACACAGAAGAAACACACCAAAGGGGTCACGGCGCACGATGTGGCGCGTTGCTTCGGCTTACCCCCCTCGTACGCACCACCTCGTCACGCCTACCGTCACACTCGTATACGGCCCGCAGTTCTGCGCAAGGTGCAGCGTTTTCCAGTCCTCAAAACAGTAACTAAAAATCAGTCATACATCCTCTCAGTGCAACACGAGGAGGCTCTCGGTCAGCCGTCGGCATCAACATGATCGATTATAGCAAGCTAAAATCACGCCGACACGGCCAACTACCACATCTAACACTATGCGTAAACTTGTGTGGGTGTGAATGATCTCAGCCAACGCGTTCAGCTGGTCAGTTGTTGAGACAGCGTGTTATGCTTAGAGAATGTGCGATTTACATCGTACCTAAGCCGCGTCGTCAGGGCAACCCTAATTGCCTTGAAGATGAGTCCAGCTCAGTGCGCAAAGCCAAGGCGGTGGCGACGACAGCGGTGCCACCCGCAGGGTTTTTGTAGAGGTCAGAGTTCACGTTATGAATTCGATATCGCGTATTGGCACGAGGCAAGGCAACTGCAATGAATAATCGCAGCAGCCGTTTACTGTGGGGAATTCTTGTTGCGCCGCTATACACGAACGTCTTTCACGATACCAACCAACGTGTTCATGACATCAGGCGCACGACATGATCCCACAATCGTTCGACAACAAACTATTGTTTATGCTTATTACGTTGTATTATATATATATATATATATATATATATATATATATATATGTTCCAGAAGCGGCAATGACTAGTATGTTTGTGTTCATTGTTCTAATCGAATTTCAGAGTAAAGCGACATGCGCATACATATATATATATATATATATATATATTTATATTGCTGTTCTCCTCAAAACCACGTTAACTCAAAACGACTATACTAACGAACAACTACTATGACAAGCGTATCCGAAAGTATAGCAGAGCTTGGCAAATCAAAAACTGCACTTACGAATTAGTAAATCATGATGCCTGCCTGCTTGTGTTTGTTGTAACGTTCTTTTAGCGCTAGTAAAATGGGGAAACTAGACAAAATGAAGAACCGGAATCAACACCTAAAACTATTGATCGTTATAGACAACGATCGGTGGCATCGGAACGGAAATCGCAGCGACTACAACGATACGTCGTCGGGTATATTCTACAACTTCGACGACCAGGCACTGCAAACTATGAGCCGAGCTAGTGCGCCCAACTTCTCCTGACCCCCAAACAGTCGCACTTTGTCGACGAAGTCGGATGTCGTGTGTTGATTTGTGACTTGAAAGTGTGCCCCGTTGTTGCCGCATGCATTACGCGGCTTGTGTCGAAACCGGCTAGCCAGTCGATCACCGCATCGCGCACAGGCCACACTTCGATATATGATTCAGTGATTGCCAGCTTGTTGTTTCTGTTCACCCACTGTCCTGTCCACTGTCTTCCCATGTAGTATACTACAAAGTTTCAGTAAGTCAATTCGAGTGGAAATATCACCATCCAGCTCAAACAACTGCGAATACGACGCACCAAACGCAAACCAAACGCACTCGCTGTATTCTTTATATATATATATAGTCCGGTGCGGTTTATGCGCCAATATGAGGCAATTTTTACGTGCGAACGCTACTTGGTGCTGCTATTGGGCTGTCACGGTTGGCCGCGATGTCGACGACTACAACGATTTTATTTTGCGAATTTCAAACTTCAAGCAGCTCATTTTCTGCCTGGCGCCGCCGGTATTTTCCACTTGAGTAAGCCGAAGCCGGGTGGTGACGGACGCGTTGCTTCGATGCGTAGGCTCTCCCAATAGGCGACGTTTCCGACGTGACGCGACACTCCCCTGGCGCGTTACTCCTTCAAGTAGACTCATACGAGCTTTTCGTATATATACATACATACAAATATATATATATATATATATATATAAGTGTGTGTTTGTATGACCGGCTTTGAGCGGGTGAGATGGCGAATGGAAAATGACAGACTCGATATGGTGCCTTCATTCCAGTAAGATTAGCAAGCGACAGGTGCTCTGCGTAACACAATCGATGCGCGCACCCACTTGTCGTAACTTTTGACGTAAAATTGGCCTTTCCATCGCATTCGTCAACCATAATCGGTAAGACAGCTCACCATAAAGCAAGGTTGTTTGCTAGCGCTGGACTAATAGTCTGATGTTGTTTACCCATACGGAAGTCGAAACACCTTATCGATAAACAAAGGGCTTTCTTTTTATATATATATATATATATATATATATATATATATATATAATGTAACTACTGCCATTCGGTGTACCTGCATGTTTGATGGCCTACATTTTGAGGTCGAGACAGGACACTTTTACGGTGGCATGCCACTGCCGTGCACTGGAAACGGCGCCGCCTAATCCATGTGACCTCCTAGTCGATGAGGCGTCTCCTATGTGGGTTCCTCGCGATCACGATCTGTCAAGAAGCTGTGTCTCAATCCGCTGTGACTTCATGCAACTCTTGGTACAGTGCTATTTGTCTATTCGGGCGCCCCTATAAAATGTAAGCATTTTATTGAGCTTTTAGTCCGAATCAAGGTTGTACGTTTGCAATTTGGGTCAAATAGTATATATATATATATATATATATATATATAGTATTACGTTATGTAGTATTATGGTATTATGTTATGTGGTACAAGTGGCAGCTCGGGATTTCTTTTCGTCGCTCTAGTGACACGCAATACAGCGCTCGAGTGCAAAAGTCACTTTGCAGTAGCTAAGGTTGTGCAGTAGCTAAGTCTGTGCAGTACGCTCGATAATAGGTAACATCACCTATTGACCGTAGGCTGCGTTTTCTACATATATATATATATATATATATATATATATATATATCGCTAAAAGTGACAAGCAAACGTAAATATATATTACGCGAACATTGACCGCTTACATAGTTGATTTCATCGGTCGCTACAAAGCACACAGGCAAACCGAATAGCGATAGATAAATGACCATTCGAACAGAGCCCGCGGCTTTGATCAGTCGATAGCCTTAAGGTCAAACTCATCATCGGCATCATTGAAGACGACGGTAACAACGGCAACGCCAACACCAACGCGCAACCAAGGCTAACCACCATTAGTAGTAGCAACAGCAGCAACAATGAAAAGCAACAATGGAACAGAGACAACAAAAACAACAGTAGCAGCAGGAACAGCAACAACAGCAATAACAGTAACAACAACAGTGAAAGCAACAACGGCAACAACAACAACAACAAAAACTGTAGCAACACCAACATATGCTGCAGCAACAACAACAACAATATGAATAGTTACAATACGCAGAACAGCTGCAGTAGCAATGAAAACAGTGATGACTATGAATTGAATGGATACGAATACCTTCATGATTACGTTCACAGTAAATAACTGACGCCCTCGACTATTGAAATGCAACGCAGGCAACTAAAGACCCCCACTAATTACCCTGCACACACCTGTAACAGACACTGTAATAGAAGCCGCAGGGACACAAAGTAAAGCAAACACCCCATAAAGATGCATTCCCCTGGCCTTTCTCAAACGCCGTCAGATCTGTATTCTTCTGATTTCTTCGAATTCAACCACTATCTCATTCATCTAGTAGGACAGGCGACCTCCTTTGGTGGTAGCCCTTTGGTGAATAGCTGTAGGCTCATAGCTGTAATCGTAGCATATGTATATTGAAGAAACAGAAAAATAAAAAAATGTTTACGCATCGTTGTTTGAGCGCCGTTATCATGCGTTCTATACGCGATTTGTCCGTGCAGTCTAGTCGCTGAAATATCGATGACGTTCGATGACGACATGGTGTGTCGACAATCATAATGATGCCACCGCCCTGATGAAAATGGCGGTAATTGCGATACGCACACCGGTAAAACAACCGGTGCGTTTAGCTGGACTAAGGAGCTGACGACAGCCGGAACACAGGCTTGGCTACGCACAACCAGAGGTTGTGAAGAATTCAAATGAAGTCAAGAATTCAAATGAAGTCAAGGCTGCCATCATCGACATCGCCGGAATAATCGCCTTGCAACTCATGGCGGTTATTCAGGCGGTTTACTTTGCTTGCTAGCGATCAGGTGGTTTAGGAGGTCCTTGTTTAGGCCCTTGTTTTAAGTGCTTACCTGACAACGACGTCGAAAGCACAACGCGCCCCTAACGAAGCGTCGCTGTGCGAGCATATCGCTGACGTGAGGGTGGCACTTGTGTTCGGCAAAAGTGGCAATAGATCGAGGACTTTGACAACTAATTAACTACTATCATTAAAATATTTATGTATCGGCTGCTTACTGGTATGATTCGTACAGGTTCTTCTTGTACGACAGGAGTGTGACGTTCTTGCGGCTGCGTTCGAAGCGGGTGATTCTCACCGTCTGCGAGTAGGAACTCCACGACATGCCCCCGTACGAGGTCATGCGCATGGTCGAGAACGAATCCATTGGGTCCCTGGTTGCCCCGTGGTTGTGGTTAAGTTTAAACATATGGATGCATAAGGACACACAACACACACACACGTGCTCATGTACAGAGCAAGTCACCTACTGTGTAATCCTCTATATATTTTCTTCACATTCACTCGTAATCCTTTTGTAAGTTTGTCGTATCCGCAGAGCCGATAATTGTTGTTGCTTTTGGATCAGATGACGATGACGATGTTGCTATTGTTGTTGTTGCCAACTCACTATAGCCATTATCAGTGACTATACGTCCAACGTAGGAACATAAGATCCTTAGAGAGGGGTCACAAACACAATTTCAATGCGAGCACAAACGAAGCACAAAGGAAATGGAGTATACGCGCATACACCTCCTCCTATCTAAGCAGAGGCCGTTGATGCCGTTGAAACACAGCATACGCTCACATACACACAGAAACACGACAAGCTGCTTCACATCGGCTTCAAGCGGCAGCGATTTTAGTAGCTTTTTATTTAGTAGCTACACTTTTGCAAACACAAAACTAACGAGCAATCCTATTGACGAATCTCACAATCTTAAAAGGGAAACCCGTCTGGCCGTGGTCTGGTGGGGTGTTTGCATCGCCGCCACCACCACCCCCGACAGTGGGTGCGTCGATGATGATGATGATGATGTAACGTTGATGTGACCTCCGACGAGGACGATGACAACAGCTATGACGATGACGGTATCGACGACAAGGATGGTATAAGCAATAACGACAGCAACAAAAACAACAGCAGCAACAACAACAACAGCAAGAGCTACAGCAAAAACAACAATAACAACAACAACACCAACAACTACAAGAACAATAATGAAGTACAGAGTGCTAGTAACACTAGTAGATGCTGTATTCGTCGTCGTAAAATGTGAAAAGCTGTTGTATGCCGTCCATCGCCGTCGTCGTCGTCGTCGTGGTCGTCGTCGTCGCCAATCGACGTATCGACGACGTTCAAACCTCGCGTTTGGCGTCTGCGCGCGACAACAGAACGCGCCGTCACATTGCTGTTAGGCTGCGCATGGTGGCGAGGGAACCGGCTGCCCACTTGCCACTCACTGATCAGCTGTTACGGGTCGTAACACACAGTCAGTCAGTGAGTCCCCGTGATGTCAGTGAGTCGCACCCAGCTGGGTGCGACTCACCGAAGTTTTGTTGACGCGCGATCGTCGATGGCGGCGGCGTCGGTATTGCCGGTCGCAGCGACAGTACACGCCGTCGCAGAAACAAAGGTACAACGTCGAAACAGTGGCAGCAGAAAATGTCTGTCGATATCGAACACGTAGGTCGTATCGTAACCGCCAACCTATAACACCGTTGGGTCGTCCCCTTTCTCGTCGTGCCGAAACGAAACAAGCACTACTATACTTTTTGGGTTACGGGCCCTGCGTACGCGGTATGCGCAATAACTCGTTGAGACGCTCGCTGAGCAAGTGTCGATGAAGTAATGCCGTCGGACAAGGCTCTTCTCTTGTAGCTGCTACTGCTGGTGCTGCTGTGCGCGTTGCAACTGTTAGTGTGGTGTCATACCACCATCACCATCATCACAACCACCACCACTACCATCACCACCATCGTCGGCTCTATGATCACTCTACGAGACTGGGCGACGCGCGGAGAGGACACGAATCCACAAGCGCACGCATGGCGGCTTTCGTCACCGTTGTCGTCATTAGCAAGCACCCTCTCGTTCTCATCATCATTATCATCATCCTCATCGTCATCATCATCGCCATTATGGTCATCATCCTCGTCATCATTATCGACAACATCGGGATCATTGTGATCAACATTATCATTATCATCATCATCATCATCACCATTCCATACGGAACAGCAACAATAACCGCGTTAACTACAACAACAGCAACAACAACAACAGCCGCCACCTCCCACCACTGTGACGTATGCTGACTGACACATCCACAATAACAATAATCACCACAACAACAGCAACAACACCGGCGACAACGACAATGACGACCTCCGGCACCACTCACCGTTGCCGTTACGTATGCGGACTGGTGGTGGTACATCGGCCATCAAAACTACCACATTCACGAGCAGAGTGCCAGAGCCAAGCAAACTTAAACTTAACTAGTAAAGCGTCGTCTAGTCTAGCCAGGCAAACTATTAATGTTAATATTAATTCGTCGACTTTTCTTCTTCCTCTTCCTCTTCTTCTTGCAATTTACTGCTACTGCGATTACTACGGTAACAACATCGGGTCAGGTCGATACAAACACAGCCCTGCCACAACCACTGAGCGGGCAGAGCTCCAGCAAAAGAAGCAACAACAACAAATGCAACAACAACAACAAATGCAACAACAACAAGGGTAACAACAAGAAGAACAACAACAACAAGAATAGAGACTGCCAGAGCCCCCGCCAGCTGCAGTGGTTGGTAGCTGTTGGAGAAATGAATGGTTATCGCCAAGCAAGCATTAGCGCAGCTCTTCTGCGGTCGCTACCTGTCTGGCTGGCGGGGAGTGGGGTAGTGGCAGCTTCAAGCAACAACAATAACAACAACAACAACAACAACAGCAACTCCAACACTAACAACAACAACAACAACAATACCAGTACCAGCAGCAACTGCAACAAGTCCAACTGCAGCGACGCCTTCAGCGGCACGTCGAGACGTCGACAAGCATGACGGCGCCACCAACTAACTGGTTGCTGATGCTGCGGTGGCTGGTTGTAACGACGACGACGACAACGACGACGATGTGGTGGCAAGGTAAGAAAGTATAGTGTTGTCGTTGTTGCCTTTGTTGTTGTTGTTGTTGTTGCTGCTCTCGCTGCCGCTGCGGTTGTTGTTGTTGTTGGTTCTGCCGTTGCAGTTGTTGTTGTTGTTGTTGTTGTTGTTAATCTTGCTATATTTTTGTTATCATTGTCGTCGTCGTCGTCGTTGTCTTTCTTGTTGCTGCTGCTGCTGCAGTTGTTGCTGCTGCCTCTCTTGCAGGAACTGTTACCGCCGCTGCGGCTGCTGTTACCATCGGTACGGGCACCACCGCCACCGCCACCGCCACCGCCACCGCCGCCGCCGCGGTCGCCGACGTTGTTGGCTGCTGCTGCAGCTGCAGCTGATGCTGATGTTGATGCTGGTGGTAGTGATGGTGGTGGTGGTGGTGGTGGTGGTGATCTTCTGTGAGAGAGCGTGGCGAAAGCCGCCCGCCCGCCCGCTGCTACCATCTACAGCCAGGCTAGCGGCAGCGACGCCGTAGCGTAGCAAAAGCCAGCTCCTCACGTCTACCTACCGAAACAAGCTAGTTGCATACATAGATAAATAGGTATATAGAAAGATAGATAGAAAAATAGATATATAGAAAGAGGGCTAGAAAGCTAGATAAAGCAAAAGAGATAGAAAACTACATATATATATATATATATACATATATATATATATATATAGATAAATACGTAAATAGGAATGTATAGACTGATCGATATAACCGCGTATAAGCGGCACCAGCAACAGCAGCGACGACGACGACAACGCCGGCGATAGTACGTCGGCGGACGTACCACGTACTACGAGTGAACAGTACCAGTACTTTTGTATGTGTATTTGCAGTGGTTGCAGCTGGTATTGCTGGGTAGTGAGTGGTATTTGTTGCTGGTGACGTTGTACGCGTAGGTGCAGAACAATGTTTCTTTGGCGGCAAATCAACCAATCAGCCAGCCAGACGACGACCAGCCAATCTGTCAGCCAATACGTCTCTCTGTATGTTTGTCTGTTTATCTGTATGTCTATTTATCTGCTGCTGTGTTTCTGCTTGCGCGCCGCCTGCCTATATCTTTCTGTGTAAAGCTGCTACTGCTGTTGCTGTTACAAAGAAAAAGCCGCCACCGCCACCACCACTGGGTGCACCGCGGAACAACCGTCGCGACAGACGAGACACCTACCACAATCAATCGGCCCAATCAGACCCACCACCTCCCGATCCGAACTACAGTCCTCCGCTCTACCAACTGAGCTATCGACGGCACTCCCGATCTGACCTGGCCAGACCAAACCAGACCCAGTCTATGTGAGAGAGAGAAAAAGACAACGAGACACGAGAGGAGACGAACAACGGCAACGACAACGACAGCGAAAACGGCAAAGGCCAACCATCAACCAACCACCAATGAACGGAAAAGGAAAATTTGTCAATTCAGCCACCGTCGAATGAGAGAGAACTCTCTCGACACACCGAGGTCGAGAGAGTTGGGCGGCCAGCTATCAATTTCTTCGGGCTTCAACGGGCAATCGAATGACGACGCACTCTCCGGCAGGCGAACAAAAAATCGAGAGTTTGACTCCGTCTTGATTCGATGTCTGGCTGGTTGACTGACGCACAGATAGCGCACGCATGGACGACCCAGACATCACACGGAGAGTCGTCGGACGAGTAGACATAAATACAACGCTTCACACACACACGTTGATCGATAACTCGACGACTACTGGAGATAAAGTAGAAGATATTAAGCCAAGATTGTCTGCTGGCCTGTAAAGAGCCGAACTGCTGAAATGTTTGCTGCCAGCATCAGCAGCGGCCGATGCCTCAGCAGTGGCAAGAGCAAAAACAGCGACCGAGGTGTACATAAAATGCCGACCCGACGAGTTCGGTCCTTGTTGAAAACGGCCATTACATGGCGTCAAGAGTAACAACATAACCAGCATCATCATCACCGTGACTTCATCCCCTCATCATCATCATCTCATGACTTCATCCCCTCATCATCATCACTATCTATAAGCAGTCAGCAACATCACCCCCCCCCCCCCCCCCCCCCCCGACAAAACCAGTTATTTAACCAACTGTCGTCCTCATACGCTAGGTATACCTTCATAGCCGATATATTGGCATTGTCATTGCACGGTTGTTATTATTATTGCTGTTGGTTTCGCTGATATTGTTGTTGCTGTTGTTGTTGGTGTCGTTTGTGCCGCTGTTGTTGTATCGTCTAAACCACAGCAGCATTGATACCTATATATAACAACTAACCTAGCCCCACTCAGTGAAGCGCGTAACTATCATTACACTTGGCTGTCCGAATAGACACACGCGCCACGCGGCAAAACGCGTACTGACAGAATCATTAGTCGATACTGTTGTCGCTGAGTATTGTCAGTTTGCTGACTATCATCGTTGTTGTTTTGCTGCTGCTGTTGTCGTTTTTGTTGTTGTTGTTGCTGCTGCTCCTTCTCCTATTGTTGCTGTAGTTGTTGCTGTAATCACTATTGTTGTTTCTCCTCCGGCTGCTCCTTCTGTTGCTGTAGCCATAGTAGGTGTTGTCCCACATCGAACTGCTTACGGCGCTTCAAACATACTTTTAAGCGTCATAAGCGCAAATATTGACTGCTAGGAAAACAAACGACAAACGGAGAGAAATGGAGCAAAATGGCGACAAAGGAAGGCAGGGCGGTGCAGTCAATATGCAGTCGCTTGCAGGGCTTGTCGTTCTCGCTAGGGATTAAGAGTGGATAGAGGCGTTAACGCACGAAACACTTACTTAGGAGTCATCATCCACTTACCGCCCTAATACCCCCCCACCCGCTTCACTGGATCGGAAAGCGAGCCATTTCCAGCACCGACCAGCAACTGTTGACAATATCAGCTCGCCGCTATCATCGCCGCAGCCGGACGACTAATTGCGAAACAGATTTCCCGTTCCCCGCAACGTCCGTTACATAGGTCGACACCACCTCTTCGTTATTTTCCACCTGCGCCGATAGACGTTGAATTGAGTCATTTTGTACATTTGTAGGCTGTAACTATCGTGGCAAGTAATGCACATCGTGTTCTAAATAGGGAATTCTATTTTGAAACTGCCTAAAAGCTTCACAGTAATCCAATTTTTGTACCGGGCTGGGGGGGGGGGTCAGAACAACAGTTATGGGCTTGTCGTCAGCTTCGATTATTTACAAGCCCAGTGCAACATCTGACGATCATAAGATATATATATATATATATATATATATATATATATATATATATATATTTAATTTAGATTTGCATCTCCTGCAATCGGTCATACTCATTCTCATAGTCGCCGTCATCATCGTCTTCAAGCAATTCACAATTGTCGACTCGTGGTCGGTTGGCAATGGCTATAACAATTCGAAGGAGATGATTAGTCAGTCGATTTGCTCACACCAGACCAAAGTGTAAGCATGCAAATCCAGTTGACATCCGTCCGTTGTTTAGAGATATCCCTGTTGTACAGTTGGCGCGATCGAAGTCGAATGTCATCGTGACACCAGCTTCTATGCTTCGACAGCAGAGTTAATCGTTGAGAAAGTGATAGAAATGGGTGTCGTTTTTGTTGTTGTTGCTGCTATTGTTGTTGCTGTTGTTGTTGTTGTTGTTGCTGCTGTTGTTAGGGGTTGCGGCGGTGGTGGTGGAGGTGTCTAGACGACGCGATCTACCAGACGACAAGGACCCTGTTTTTTCATACGCGTACCGACGCTGACTGACTGACTGAATGATGATAATGATAGCAGACGTAAATATGTGCGAGACTCATTTGGGAAAATTATCATCTAATTGACCGACCGGTGCATTGTTGTCGTCGTCATCGACGCCGTCATCGCCGTCATTACCATCATCGCCGTCATCATTACCATCATCGCCATCATCATCATGATCAGCATCAAGGCAATCATCAATCATGCCCTATGTAAAAGGTCATCGTATGCACGACGGACCTTTGATTGGGTGGCTAAATGACTAAGTCGGGGAAGGAGTGACGGAGTGGGTCGACCACCAGTTAGATCTATTGGCGCCGCTTGTTCTGCCAGTTAGTTGCTGCTTGGGTGGGTGTTTGATTGGTTGGTTGGTTGGTTGGATGGGTGAAGGTCATCACCAATGTTCCGTCGATTAGGCGTCACCGTACCAACCACACTGACTGTAGACGGGCTCGAAACACCAGCCAACGAGCGTTTAGGCAGACTGTGTGGTGTCTGCCAAGAAACGCCGCCGTTGTTGCTGCTGCTGCTGCGGCCGCAGCTGCTGCTGTTGCTGCAAAGTCTAATCATCGTACGACTCAAGCGGCACGCCGTGTAACACCACACGTAATGTCAGCCGCTTCGACGAGCGTAGCGAAGTAGCGAAAGCGAATACACACAAAGGCCACCATACGGCAAAATACACGAAGGCACAAAGCCCACCAACGAACGACAACAATCGAGTGTCGTCATACACGTTTCGAACGACGCCTGCTCCTCGACGCTCGGGACGCTCAGCTGACTGTTCCGATGATGACTCCTAGTTAAAATAATGCTGTTAGTACAGAAAAGTAGTAGTAGTAGTAGTAGTTAGTAGTTAGTCACAGAAAGGACGGCATTGTGTGCAGCAATACGACGTGTCGCAGCACAGTATGAGAAACAGATGGATGAGGTTTGCACCGCAGAGGTAATGCTGAACTCAGAGTGGAAAGCAGTAGGCAGGCCGAGTAGAAATTTAGTGATATGTTTCCTAGTCCGTGGATTTAATCATAGACGCTGTGACAGACAGCATGTTTTTCGTGTACTCTAATCATTAAAAGCAAACTACTATCATGAATTAAGTACACGTATAAAAAACATATTTATAACTAACGTTTAGATCCAATGAGGAACTATTTTCGTGCGGAACAATAATGATAAAATACTGCTATATATATATATATATATATATATATACATATATATAATTTTTTTTCGTCTGAATTTGCATCTTTGCAAGCAAGCATGTTCTAAACGAATCGTTTGAAAACACGTTGACGAAAACCTTCCACCGCTGAAGGCCGATCGCGCACACAAGCTTAAATGAGATCTTCGACACCGCCAGCAGCAGCGGCTGCAGCAACAAGCACGAGGCAATTTTTGAAGCACTGTCCTAGATCAAAAAGCTCACGTCAATGACATAATCGGTTAGCGGGAATTACAGTCACGACCAAGTCCGACCGCCGATGAAAACAACAACAACAGTAACAACTGTAACAGCAATCACAACAACAATCAAAGCCGAACATAAACTGATCGTAATTTGTTGTTAAATTGATACATAAATGCAATGGCAATGAGGACGAAAGTACCTGATCGCCAACGGACGGTAGCAAAATCGCCAACGATACCAACAAGCGCACCAAGAACAACAGTCGGGAGTTCTAGTGGTGATTTCAAATTGCTTCAACAACGAGAACAACAACAACAATAATAGCAGCAAACAACAACAATAACGACCACAATAGCAGCAGCAGCAATAACAACAACAATAACATCACACGCCACTTCTACTCCTACCAATGCTGCAGCGACAACATATCAACGAGCGAAACATTGCTGCCATTATGAATGCCCTCCCTGACTGAAATTGGACGATTTGTGGAAATTATTATGGCCTTCCTGTCAAACACTGGATCATGACGCATTTCATAATGAGCCATGATCGCTTCGCTGGTTTGACCCAAATCGGCAATGTGCTCACCACATGCGAGGCTAAGGGCTATACTCACAGTAATAATAATAATAATAGTAATAATAATAGTGATAATAATAATAATAATAATAATAATAATAATAATAATAATAATAATAATAATAATAATAATAATAATAATAATAATAATAATAATAATAATAATAATAATAATAATAATAATAATAATAATAATAATAATAATAATAATTATTATTATTATTATTATTATTATTAGTATTATTATGACTTGTCAGTAACCAGAATAAGCAAATGGCCAAAAAAATAGTTCACATCCTTTGTTCATTTTACTATAGAGCATTTGAATCTCGCCTGCAAGGAACGCCACGTCAACCTTGCCGTTTGAAATACCGTTCTAGCAGGTGTCATTCATCCACGTGCCTCTTCGTCGGTAGGCAGCGATAAGAGGCCTATACGGGTTACGTAATGTCTCGCGTTTCAAGGCTTGCTCGTTTGCAGCTCTTGTTATCGCGTCAATCTGCTATGCATTCTTAGAGTTAACTAATATGACCTATGTGCGACGCGATATTTGTAGAAAAGATCGCAGACCAGCCGAAAGCCTAATACAAAAAAGACTAGGGGGGGGGAGGCAGAAAGAAATGGTCTTTAATTTTAACGTATGATTGTACATCATACGCCTTAGGAAAAGTGTTTCTAATGATGGTGAATGCGCAGTTCTCTCTGACTTGCTCCGGATACCCTTTAGAAGCGTGACCGTGACTGCAAGCATCGGTCTGATGGCTAGCATTTTTGTTAAAGGCTTGTGGTGACAGTTCAGGGGAAGACGGGAAAACAAGGGACATCTGCAATCTTCGGTCGTATGACATAAGGCGCATGCAGAAAACGTAGACGAAATGTCTACATGACGACTCTAGAGGCAGATAAGTAGGATAGAGTGCA
The DNA here is from genome assembly GCA_003439945.1 of Dermanyssus gallinae. Taxonomy (NCBI): domain Eukaryota; kingdom Metazoa; phylum Arthropoda; class Arachnida; order Mesostigmata; family Dermanyssidae; genus Dermanyssus; species Dermanyssus gallinae. Next base: position 45,623 of record QVRM01001394.1, read on the forward strand.
AATCATTATATAATACTAATAATAATAATAATAATAGAAGTAATAATAGAAACATAGTTAATCTAATACAATTGTAAGCATTGTAAATACCAATCAAAGTAATAATAATACAATATTAACAATTGCTATTATTATCCAGTCATAGCCATATCATGGTGGTGGTGATGGTAGTGCTTTGTCGCCTTCTTCATCATCATCACCACAACAACAACAACAACAACAACAACAACAACTCTGGTCGATCGACACAGAGATGATGGACTTCATGAAGACTATGATGCGTTAATCTCGACTGTTGCGATGAGGCTGGCTAGCGACCGACCCACCAACCGACGGTACCTTCGCCAGAATGTGATGGACACATCATGACACGCTCAGCAAACAGGACACCTGTCGCACGAAGATCGAATTATAGCCACTCATGACGACGAGCAACTGTCAGCAAATAAATCCGTCACTCGGGCGAACCAAGGGGATGGTCGTAATCACGCTGTTGATGCGGCGGCTGCTATGGCTACCGCCGCCGCCGCTAGTACGGCTGCTCCGTATTGCCAAAGTGGGATTCCGCCTCTTCTGTATGGTGGTCGAGCCAGGCTGAGCTAGGGAGGAAGAATCATGTCTTCTCAATCGCCGATCTTCTCCGAGATGACAAGCGAGCAAGCAGACGAGCAAGGGAAGTAGGTAGGGAGCGAGGGCACAAATGCAGAAAATCAGTCTAAATCAGCCTGACTTCGTCTTCAGGCCTCGTCCACGTCGAGCCAAAGTCGAAAAGGATCTGCGACGAAGCGGCCGTTGTTAAACGACCACAAATTAAAGTCGACGACGACGACAACGACAACGACAACAACAACAACGACGACGACGACGACGAAACTGACGAGTCACGTAGGTGGTGGAACACGAAGAAGAAGTGATGATAACCTTTCATGTAACGCAGCAACAAGGTGACAGATATAAACTTGGCGGCGTCTTTGCCTGCACACATTCACAAACGTGTGCAGTAGAACACACACACAAGTACGTGCATTGATTGATTGATACCTCGCGAATGGGAGCAAGCCAGCTGCACTAGCCAGCTGGCTACCCCGTATAGGAAAAAACAGGAAAAAAACATGTGCATGGAAAATGTCGTCATTGTTCATCTCAAGATCATCACAACCACCATCATCATCGTCGTCGTCGTCCTCACCGACGACGACATCATCATCATCATCATCATAAACGACATCGTGACCCCATCGTGGACAGAATCTTTACCGATAAGGACAGACCGAATTGGGGGGCGAACTTTTGAACTGGAAGCTCATTAATCAAAAAGTGTACGAGCGGGCAAATGGTGAGGTGGCCTAATGCGGGCCAGATGCGCACTATCACCGCATCGAGTGTGTCGGGCAAACGTGGCAAAGATTGTCGTTGCGACAATCTTGGCCACGTTTGCTCTACAGCCACAAAAAGATGCGTCCAAGCGATCAGCCGAACGGCGAGCATAAAACACCGCAGATTTAGCCGTTGCGACGGGGAACGACAAGCGGACGAAGTACGGGGGCAGGAAGGAAAAAATGGAGTGGATGAAGTGGCTGGGTGACGAAATTTTCCACCGCTTTTTCCTACGACCAGATAGTGAACACAGCGGACTAGTCCAACTGGGCAAACTCGCCGTATACACAACTGTATAATACAATTAAATATAATATATTGCACGGTGGGCTACGTAACAATGGCGTGACGATAATGACGATGATGACAATAATCAGTTAAGAAGTCAGAAAAGGAAGAAATAATCTCGTCGACCAGGATTAGCAATTAATTATATTTCGTTGATTCGACACTAGCAGCTGCAGCCGTTGCGGTAGTTGACCAACAGACAACCGAATTTGTGAGCTGGTCATGGCTGCCTACTAAGACCTAGTTGAGTACAGTATACGACCGTATACGACCTAACAGTACTCCGCGTAGGTTAGAGCAGTAGTACATTTGCGTCTACTGTGCTGTCCGTGCTGGGATTTCTGCCCTAATTCTGTCGTTCCAATGGTTGTTATTGCCCGCGCACAATAACCACATACGAATTCATCACCCTCATGGGCGGCGAGCACCATCGCGAACAACGACCCTCCGTCATTAGCATAGCCGCGATTGACAACGACAATGTCCGTAATGGTGGCGATGACGATAGATGTCATGTCTTACGAAGAGTACCAGCAACCAGTAGACGAAACATGATTGAATTGTAAGAACAAACATCGTTCATCCCAGTTTTGGCATAATAGATATCCTTATTCGTTCGTATATGCGTGTTTATTCTCTCGTTCGTTGCGGTGGGCATATATCAACTAGTTTAAAAATATGCACATATTATACACATTTCGTATCAACAACAAACAACATTACGACGCTTCTCGGCATCTCTCCGCGCGTATGGAAGACGTGGGCGCCTGTGGGCGTTGAACGGAATGAATATGTTGCACTCGGAACCGGCTTCTCCCGCCCCCCCTCTCATACATTATCAGGTCGTCTGCATAAATAGCGTAGCGCAACAGAAAATCTCGGCGCTCCGAGGATATTTGCTCAGGGAAGTAGTCCCGCAGAACGGAGAACAGTAGGAACTTCAGATGATTACCCTGCGGCAACCCTGTAGTTTGCAAAGAGGGTGGTATTCGGACAACCCGTCATCGATAGTAAATCTGTTCCTCTGGAAATTGCTGGGAGCAAGCCCAACACCTTTGAGAGTATAGCCACGCTTAGAAGGAGGAGGAGATGATCGACAGGTGCGGCTCAGGTCAAACGCAGCTTTGATGTCCAGCGGTAATTTTTCGGCGAGAAAGTGTTTCGATTTCGACAACCCAGCAGGCCGCACGTAACCTGCTCTAAGATAGATCATTGAACTTTGCCTTCCACAAAGCAGTTATATCTATATATATATAATCGAAATCAAAACACTTTTTCGCCGAAAAAAATATATATATTTATATATATGTCGATTAAAAAGTAAAAATGAGCACACGCTTGAGATAGACGGCGCACTATCGTACCGACTGGGCTCTGTTCTTCAATGCGGCCAGTGAAGGAGAAAATCATGCCGTCGGATTCATATATATAAACATGGCTAGCGCGCGGAATCGTTTATTTTATTTCACGTGATGCTGTTATTCCTGTTCTTCCTCTTTATATTTTTATGATTATTTATAGTATTGTCTATGCTGATTTACGTCTATGATGATGATGACCCGTTGTTCGAATCGAATTCGGTTTCTCGCCGGCGGCGGCTTTGCGAATTTATGGATTCGATTAAAGTCTTGTTTGTGGTAGACTATTGTAAAAACAGAAATATCAGCAGTATATCCGTTCGTGTATAAGAGAAAAAAAGAACTGTTTATATTACAGACTGGTAACATAGTGGCACAAAAACAACAAAAAGGCTATTTAGATTGTAATCGTAGGAGTAGTGCGCAGCAACAATCATCACATTTAACCTCTAACTAGAGAAGTCGTGGTGTGGTGAAACAGTAATGCTCACCACTTGTGATTGTTCAACTATATATATATATATATATATATATATATATATATATATATATATATATATATATATATATACATATGTATACATACATAGTTAAACGTGATCGCCTAAACCAGGCTTGTGTTGTTTCTATATAGGTACAGATCGCGGAACTGTCCGATGTGTGTTTTCGCTTGGAAAACAAAACAGGCTATAGACTTTTGGACATTGGCCGTAATATTCGGGAACGTTCACTGTTGTTGCTGCTGCTGCTGCTGCTGCTGGAATTTAACTAAACAGTGCGCCGTGCTACAGGTCAGTCAACAACAAGCGCTACGTAGAACGAAAGGCGTACAAAAAAGACTGCTGACGACGAACGCGGCAAAGTATGTCTCATGCCGACGTAAAATGACGAATCCAAATACCTCGTGACGAGTCTGGCTCCCTCTCTCCCGCCAGTGCCAGGCTGACAGGGGCTCTCAGGCAATTCTCAGTCATCTGTTCTGTTTTGTTCAGCGAAACAGTATCATCGTCATCATCGTACCAATAACGCGCGAGTGTTATCCATCGTGTTAATACAATATATGTAGATGACACTAGCCAGCCAGCCAGGCACGACGTCATCATACGAACACACCACCGCCATACAAAGCCAAGAGCGCGCGCAGTGTCCGGTCGATGGATGGCGATTCGATCGACGAATTCGCTAAAGTTCGATTCGTTGAGCAGAGAGTAGATGCGCATGTTGTAGTTGCGTGTGGCTATGTACGCATACGCGCCCATACGTGTGTATGTATGTGTGTATACGTGGAGCATCGAGCAGCTGGGTCGTAGCGAGAATTAGAAGGCGGGCGATTAGCCCGAAACGCAACGGTATTGGGTAAACGGGCGCAGGTAGGTAATCGCGGAGCGAATGCCATTCTGTTGGCGCGCTTCTAGCCCGCCGACTTGATCACCGCAGATCACATCACAGCTAAACAGACGGACGGGCGGCCAGAGCAAGATGGAGACCATGGCGCCATCTGGCGGCATGATGCCGAAATTCCTGACTTAAAGCCACTTGCCCCCCTACATTGTATTGTGTGTGCGCGTGTGCTAGAAGTGATAGTGGACGTAGCAATTCAAGCATTGGTAGTTGCATTAGCAATACGAGTATATATATATATATATATATATATATATAATCAAAGGCAGGCGGAATAGCGGAATTTGTCTTGGCTTTTGTTGTTTTGCCAAGGCGCGCCAGAATCGCCAAGAGTTATTGTCTTGTTGATCATTCAGCAACATAGCCCCTCTACCATTTGTTTTTTTTAAACCCGACGTAATTAGTACGTTAGCAGTAGTTGGCATGACGCAGTTGTCAAGGAGAAGATACATCACACAATGCAGCGAATGGCAGCAACAACAACAACAACATTAACAATAATAAACAACTAATAATAATAAACTTATAACTATAATAGTACCCAGTATCACAGTAAATGTACCGTAGGAGTGTTAGTGAAGGCCGGCCGAGAGTTATGCTAAACGCAGCTATTTAATTATATAGGCAATTAGGAACAATGTGTGTAACTTTGCTGGCCATCGCGATCACGGAGGCAAAGGGGGGATGGGGTGAAGGCAGCCACATCATGTACCTGAGTTTTCAACTACGGGTATCGTGATTTGAAGCATGAACAGTATGTACATAACTACACCTACTAACGAAATTACAATTTCTTCTACGAGACACGGGTAGCAACCGCGAGAGCGAGGGAGAGAGAGAAGAGAGAGACGGGGAAAGAGGTGAAATGTAGAAGAAAATTGAACAGGTCTGGGGGCTAAAAGCAAAACGTCTCTCGAATTGTAATAGTACAAGTACCTGAAGCAGCAGTAGCTTAGTTCTTATGGTGGGTATTGTTGGCTAGCTCGATAGTAGTAATGCTCAAAGAAGCTTGACCAGCGTGTTTCGTCGTTCTCATCGTCGTTGTCGTTATTGTTAACGACGTTGTTGTTATTGTTAACGCCGTTGTTGTTGTCGTTGTTGTTGTTGGCGTCATCGTCGCCGATGCCTCCTTCGAGGCGCTCATGATGCGGTTGTGCTGCTGTTCCGGATGAGGTAGTCGGTAGTCGAGGGTGGGTGAGACTCGCTGGTTGACGTCGCCACCGGCAAGCCGAACTTCGCGCGCACGCCGCCGCTGCAGCAGCAGCAGCACTTCAACCGGCCTCGCATTGTAGCAAGGCCAGCAGAAGCAACAACAGCAACAACAGAACCAGCACGACCAGAAGCAGCATCAGCAACAACAACAACACCAATAACAACAGCAACAACAACAACAACACCAATAACAACAGCAACAACAACAACAGCAGCAGCAACAACATTAGGTAAAAAGAAAGGTGGACGACAAGTGGACGAAGTCCCCCGAAATTAGCCGCGCCACCACAGTTGAGATAACAAACGTTTGAAGAGAATCGTCGTCGTTCGTTATGATGACTATGATGATGGTGATGATGATGATGATGAGATCATTTTGCTACTTCTGTGACTTCGTTTACGAATGCCCACCGCCTGGCTGACTGAGTGAGTGGCTGGCTGGTTACCCGGCTGGCTGGCTGGTTGGTTACCTGTCTGGCCGGCCGCGTATCTTCGCGTATGCGCGTCTACCTGTTTGCTCATGTTGCCAGTGGTGCGCTGCTAGTTAGCAAAAGTTAGCTGGTTCCGCCTACCGAAGAAGGGCGGCAGCGCCAGTGGCGACGATGATGATTTTGCTTGTGCCAATCCGCCATTCGTTCGTCTATGGAGGGAGCTTTCCTTTCTCGTTTTTCTTCTCTCTACCTCCAGCTCACTCTCCCATTCTCTCTCTCATCTTCTTCTCTCCACCATCTATCTCTTTCTGTTTTTCGCTTTCTCGACGTTTTTTGTTTTTGTTTTGTTTGTTTGTTCGTTCCTTTTGGTTTCGTCGCTGCTCCAGTCTGCGTTTTGTTTTCGCTCGTTTCCGCTGGTGGCTAGCTTTTGCACGAAGCGAAAACGAGACACCAGCAAGCAGCGCAAGCAGCAGCAGCAGAAGCAGAAATAGACGAAGAAGCCGCAACAGAACCAAAAACAACAACGATGACGACAAGACGCCAAACCCACCGACCGACCGACCAACCCCGGCGACAACGACGAGTCAGCGCGCGGAGGGCGAAACATATAGGCAAAATGGGCAATGGTGCATTTTGCAATTGGATGATTTTCGAATCGGCACGTTTCGCCAACTACAATAACATATATATGTATGTGTATATAATATATATATATATATATATATATATATATATATGCATATAGTATCAACTAAAGCGAGGTAGAGAGAAGGGAAAATAAATGAGAGGACAAACAATGCGCAGAGAGAGAGAAACAAGAACAAGTAAATATGAAAGAGAGAAAATAGAGAAAAAAGGAAAACTAAAGCGCTCCCGCGTGCACGCGAAAACAACCGGCGGATAGATGACAGACGATGTCCTTTGAGCTGTTGTTGTTGTTGCTGCTGCTGCTGCTGTTGTTGTTGTTATTGTTGTTGTTGTTGTTGTTGTTGATGTTGTTGTTGTTGTTGTTGTTGTTGTTGTTGTTGTTGTTGTTGTTGTTGTTGTTGTTGTTGTTGTTGTTGTTGTTGCTGCTGTTGTTGTTCGAAATGTTGCTTTTGTTGTTGTTGCTGTTGCTGGTGTTCGAGTTATTGCCGTTCGAGTCTTCCCGTAGCCACAAAAACACTCAACGTACTCCGCAAGAGCGCAGGGCCGGCAGCCAGCCTGCGTGGCTGTGACTACCAGATTACCAAACGGCCGACCGATACGATACAGACAATAATAGCTCATTGCACTTTCGAGTGACGACGACGATGGTGATTGTGGTGGTGGTGGTGGTGGTGGCGTCATTGCTGATGGTAATGATGGTGATGATGGTGGTCATGATAATGTCTCTCGCTACCCAGTACGAATGATAGAATGAACAACCAAATTCGCCGTAATAATCTCGCGCGGCGATAATATAGATACATATATATAACTACACTAATATTAGAGATCATTCTAATAGTCGCAGTAACAGTAGAAGTAGTAGTTGTAGTAAACCGAAAGCAGTTCCGATAAAAATGGTTATAACGTATATTAAAAAAAAAAAGAATAATACTAATAATAATAATAATAGTTTCCCATCAGTCAGCCGACCAGCCAGGTAGGTACCCAGATATCGAGGTAGATGATAGGCCAGCACCACATAAACCTAACCGATCGCAATTAGTTGAAGCTATTGAAGCTAACAACAGAGACAGCCAAGGCTAACGCGGCGCGGTCGTCGGGACATAAGGGCGCTAGCCACGCCAGCACCGTTGCCGCCGAAGGCAACAACAGCAGCAGCAGCGGCAGCAAAACCTTCCGCAGCATCAGCATCGAACACAGCAACAGAAAGAAAGTAAAGAAAACCTGCTGCTGCTACAACTGCTACTACTACTACTAGTCTATGTGCTTCGACAGGTGCTTCTCGACGACGCTCACCACTCGTCGACGCTTCGGCTACTATTCGAGTACAACTCGTTACTCGAATCGCTCTCGAACGCAACGATTATGCGAACGAAACGATATCGTCAGCGCCACTTGCTCTCATCATATCATCAGCCACCGCTTTCACTTGAGCTTTCTCTCTCTCTCTCTCTCTCTTTCTCGTCTCTCCGCTCCCTCACACCCCTTTCTATCGATATATCTCTCAATTTCTCTCTCTCACGCTCTCTATTATCTCTCTCTCTCTCTCCCTCTCTATGTATATATATATATATATATATATGTATGATGCTTGATCCTTGTGCCTGCGTGTGTGGCTTCTTCACTCTATCGTCCCGTGTTTGAGGCGTGTCATGTCGCAATGTGCGCAATCCCCGTTGCGTTTTTGGCCGTTTTGTGCAATAACAATTTCCAGCCGATGATGATGATGATTATATTTAGCATCGTGATAGTGATGATAATTGTGATGTTATCGAATGCGCATTGTCGAATCTTATATATGGAATCAATAGCAGCAACAACATTTCAACGAAAACGGAGTGCGATCATCAAGAAACTAATATATATATATATATATATATACATAGCTGCCCCTTTATCTATATATTATATATTATGATATAAGCATACATACGTATATACAATGATATATATATATATATATATATATATATATATGACAGTTTGCGTTTGCCTTTTGTCGCACTCGATATCCCGTCACTCGTGTATTGAGCGCACGATGGAGCAGCAGACTCTCTTTTCGCTCATCGTTGTTCGTTGACTGCCACTGTTTGGCCAGTGACGAGTGACGATCATTGCATTCAGCTCAGGTCATCGTCATGATGAACGCCAGCACAATTCGAGCTCCGTCCAAACCTTTCTTTCCAAACCCTACGTCTACGTCTATTCAACGACGAATTGTGGCATATTCACGAAATATCGCTCTGTCAAGCGCTTTCTCGATCGATCGACAAATACTCAATGCGCGGCTGTCAGCTGCATAGCCTCTCGATAGACTCGATTCGACCCTCGATTTCGAGCGTTCGCTATTGCGACTGCTTTTCGATTCGACCGAGCGACTGCTGCTGGTTATGTGTCTGCCTGGCATGGGCTTCTTTTCACTCGTTTGCTGCTTACTTAGGTCAAGGCCTCTGCTGTCCGCCGCTGGAACGATTTGGCTTTCTTGCATTACTATTTCTTTGCAGATCGTTTGACGACGTCCAACAAACTCGAAAAAAATAGCAGGCAAATTGCACCACGCTTTATCCGGCCGTTCGACGTACTGATATTCTCGATTCTTCCTTAAGAAACACTGCGACAATTTTCAACTCGACTCAGCCATCGAACGACATTTTTGCTGAACACAATTTGCCGACACATTTTCGATCGAGAGAGCAATTACAAAGTGTATATAAATATGTATGTGTCAAGTATACATATTTGTCTAATAATGCTAATGTATGAACATTAGCATATTTAAGCAAACCCTTTCTCTGGCACACAAAGTCGGTTCGCTCGCGATGAACCTAGATCATTGTTGTTGTTGTTGTTGTCACTTCTTCTTTTTTGTCGTTGTCACTTGTTTATTATTATTATTATTATTATTGTTGTTGAAGTGTCGTTGTTGTTGCTGATAATACCGACAATCATGTTTCGCCTGTGTTTGCTACCGCAAGGTCGCTAGTTCTCATTTCAGTACCCCATCGTCGGTTCGTCTTGTTTAATGAGACGCTGCCAGCAAGAGGATTTTGAATGCCGTTTGTTCAATTATTTATTCTGCTTGTCTCTATCAAACCCCCGGCAAATCCCACGGGCAGGCGTGCCGTGCCTTGTCCGCCTACCCAGCCAGACAACCTCCTAAGCGCAGACGTCGAGTCGATTTGTTGACCCTCGACGATCGACTTCATTCATTTATTCATTGTGACGGGGGGAGCGGCGGGGGGGGGGGGGGGGTGAAGATGACGGCGTGCGTTTGTTGTGATGAGGTGCACCGTCCGTGCGTCCGTCCCGGCGCGGTCAACGCTAACAACCAGGGTTTTCCAGACATTCCCTGGTGATGAACAGTTGACGGTCAGCCGTCGTAGTCGTTATTGTTGTTGTTGTTGCTGCTGCTGATGATGTTGTTGTTGTTGTTATTGTTGGCTCTGGGCGTTCGGCAAGGGAGAAGAAGGAACGAACCCAGTAGGCTTCCCAGTCAATAGTAAAGTGGCTCTACTAATTACGTACGCAAGCGCTTCCTTCATTCTCAATTGGTTATTTTGGTATTTCTCTTTCTTTATCACCCTTTCTCTTTCTCTCTTTATCACCCTTGCTCTCTCTCTCTCTCTCTCTCTCTAAATCCAAATTGTTTGGGAATGGCTTGTTCCCGCTCGTTAGTCACAATTCCAATGCATGTCGGTAATAGAATAACATCACTGAACTTGAGCACCTTACTTAATAGAATAACAGCACTGAACTTGAGTAAAGTGCAAGAACAACAATAGCTTGGAAACTTCCAACTGATCAATAGACTAAACCTGTGTTACGAAAGGCCGTCAACTGGTGCATAACCAATTTATCCATACAACCATCCATTGTCATAACCGGCCGTTCGTTGTTGTCAGATTCGTGCTAGAAGGCATATTCAATATGAGTGACATAAAGATGACAATGATGAGGCTCGCCGTTGTAGTTCACGTCGCAGTTCGCGACATTCTGCACATCGTTATATTGTGGTCACTTGCAAATCGTTTGTTATCAGTGATAGCAGAAATCTTGTTGTTAGTGATGTTGTTGTGGTCGAAAACGATGCTTACTGACTTCGACGACAACTGAATCGTCAAATGAATCGTCTTTGCGCGATAAAAGAAAAATAACTTCAAAATAATAAAATAAATTCATTCCTTTTATGTTCTTTCGCCAACTGTAGCGTAAGCTGTTGAGCGTGTTGAGCTGTCCTGAAGATCCACCTTCCCACATCGGCGGTCGAGGAAAACCACCTCCGCAAAACGGTACGCGTCCACCCTCGATAGAGTTCTGTCCCAACAACCGGATGGACTTCATCGTTTGACCTTCAAACAATGACAAAGACGAGGAGGATAACGAGGCTGCTTTTTATGCTCTTCAGTGTTCTTATTTGCTGCCACATTCACAGGTTGTCCGACGCAGAGCACATTCCCATCGGGCATCAAAAGCTGATGATTTGCTTGGAAGTCCAGTAGTGGTTGCTAATGCGGTGGCCTGCTGTTGTTTTCTGGTATTGTGATTGCTGGCGCTTTCGAGACTTGCTGTGCTCTTCATAACCACAAAACGGTCTCACTCTTGAAGCAACGTGGGACAGGGCTAATCCGAAGCACGAAGCCGTTGCGCGCTACTTGTCAGAAGAACTCGCACAAACCATGGGCCGGTGTACTTCTTACCCACAGGCTTCAAGCAGTTGCTGAGTTGCGAGTTTCGAATTATGGTAAGGTATAATTGTTGTTGTAACAAATGTTACTGCTGATCTAATTTATAACTACATATAACTGATCTGACCATTAAATCATCTAATAATAGTAATAATGGTTTCGTCACTGTTTGTTGTATTGACCCATCGTAAGGTAAAGTTTTGTTTATTTTGTAGTTTCACTCCTATTGCTGCACTTTGGCGGCACATCTACCACAGATGCTCAGCAACGCTATATGCTTTCAGATGAGGTTTAGGGCTCACACGGATATGAATGTATACGTGCAGCGAAGGTGTGGCTGTCTGTCGTTGGTAACCTCCTCTACGAGACTGGGCCCAACACTGTGTTATCCGACAGGCTACATCTTCTAGCTAGAGCGATACTGGCCATTATCAGCAACCAAGCCAAAACATCCCGCTGACTAATGCATCCCGCGCACATGGATGAGACGAGCTCAACGCTCACACAGGCACCCTCGGCGCCATTTAGGACCCCAGCATTCCGCCGCTGTCAGCAAAACACATCTGCAGCAAGAACAACAGCGAACAGGCTAGATTCAGCCGGTTGGGTCAAGTGGGTCAAACAACAGGTAGGTTGTTCTAAAATGTTCGTTGGCAGCGATTTGCCGGCCTTGTTTGCTGTGTCTCTGCCGAGTCTCTGCGCGATCGCGATATGCGTATTGCGCGCGGCTCAATTTCTCCGTCGCAGTTGTTCTTGCAGAGGTCATCATGGTTGGTCATCGACGTGAGGAAGCTGTCGCGCAGCACGGTCTACCGCCGCGTGACTACTGCAAACCTCTAAGCAGATTGAATAACTAACTAACTAACTAAGCTCTCTAACTCAAACGTGATTACCACTCGCCGAGAGTTCGATATACTCGTACCTTCCGCACGTAACTTCCCTTTAGATTACCGAGCAATAAACTATGCTGGATGAGCAGACCGGAGCACGTAGCTGTACGAAGGTTTACTTTCCTTTATGATCTCTATCTCTCCCTTCTCTTCTCGCCCTTCTTAATTTTCTTTTCGTGTACCAAAGATTGCCTTATTCTCGTGTAGCAAAGGTTTCCTCAATCTCGTGTAGCAAAGGTTTCCCTAAATCTCGTGTAGCAAACGTGGTAGCCGCCATTTTACGGGTAACGCCAAGACCGACTTCGATCGGCGGGGACAATGAGGAATCTCTGTGGTAGTACTGTTTGCGCTGTAATGCGCTGAAGTCGTACGGCTGGTGCCGAGCACCCATTCTACTTCATCATAGAGTAGCAGCACAGCGAAAATTGACAACAGATATTGCGAGAGAGAGAGAGTGAGTGAGTGAGGGGGAGGTAGGGGGGGAAGGTCGGGTGTTATTTTCGACCACCATCTATACCTTCACCTCTTTTTCTATCTCTCTTGGCAGCCCTGCTAAACAGAGAAACAACTGGTCATAATTGCAGACAACTCGAGTGGATTAGCATCTATGTGTGCTCGACGATAAAAGGCTTGGCGGCGGCCGCCACTTACTCATTATTCGTGTTTAGGTGTCTGGCCGAACGTTGTACGTTGGCTGGGTGTTGCTTCGAGTCTTGCGCATAGGCACAGGGTCGGATTTCGACGGCTCGACAACGTGCGTTAAGCACATGCTGCAAGAAGCTGCTTCTTGTTGTCATTAGCGCAACGCAACGCAAAAAAAAAAAATATATATATATATATATATATATATTTATATGTGTGTGTATGAGCGTGAGTGTATATATATATATATGAGCAAGTGTGTATATATGTATATGAGATATATATATATATATATATATATATGTATTTGTGTCATTCACTCACATGTGAAACCCGTGAACGAATGCTATTGTACTACTAAGGGCGGCACTTAGTTCGCTTGTGGTGCCGATGCGCGTATACATTTGAATTTTAAATACGACTGCCGCATCGGACGACAACTCGACAGCGGCAGCTGATTCGTGGCCTGACTGACGCCCGCCGATTTGCCGGCTAGTTCGTTCTGTCGCAAGTTTGTTAGTATCTTTACTTATATATATATATATATATATATATATATATGTGTGTATGTGCAAGCATTCATTGACTGTCCTGCCGTGGGAAGACAAGAACGGCCCCGTCGAGCTGCAAATCCGCCGTGCCTCGGCTGCTATTGCTGCTGCGGCTGGTGAGCGTCGCACAAGAGCAGGCGCGCGCCCGATGAGGCCACTGCAGAGATGCGATGACGGCCGGCGCTCGAACCACCACCACCGACCAGGACCAGGATCAAGACGAAGGTGTTCGTTCGGGCTTCGTTTGCGTTTAGCTATCCATGGTAATGATGGTTGTCGTTGCTGTTGTTGCTGGTGAAGCGGCCACCACGACGCGGTAGCTGCTAATATTGCTGTTGCTATCGTTGTTATTGTTTTTGCTGTTGTTGTCGGTGTTGTTGTCGCTTGTCGTTGTTGTTGTTGTGATTCTTGCTGTTGTTGCTGTTGATGTGGGTGCTGATATTTTTGCTGTTGGTTGTATTATTGCTGCTGCTGCTGCTGCTGCTGTTGTTGTTGTGGCTTGCAGTAGGCAAAACGATGGTAATCAGTATGATTTGTTATTGCTGTCATCGCCACCACCTCTGATGTAATGGTGCGTGTTGCCGTTGCCGCTGCTGCCGATGTTGTTGTTGTCATAGATTGTTGATGCAGCCGTTGTGCTGTTGTTAGGTTGTTGTTGTTGCTATTGTCGTTTCTGCGGCCGTTGTTCGTTGTTAGCTGGTCGGTCGGCGGTGTCAGACGATCCGTTCTCTCGGAGTCGTCTCTTTGCATACAAACAACAATCAGAGCCAGAAAACAGCTAGCAGAGGACAAGCTGCGATGTACGCCGCCTAAGCGACGGATTCAAATTCGGTTTACATTCGGCGCTCCGGATTCGGACGTCGTCGACAAGATGTCTTGTTTTAGATAGGCGACACGTCCGCTTGGGGATGGGTGAAGGGGCGGGGGGGTCATGACCTTGTTCCAACCGTCAAAAATGCGCGCCTTTATGATGAGGATCTTCGGTTTGTGATCACGTTAGCCACGTGCGCGGTAGCTAGATCATGGTGGGGCAGTGGCACTAGTATTAATAGCAGCAGTAGTATACGTAGCAGTAGTAGTAGAAACATTAGTTTGCGTAATAGTATCGGAAATAAATGCATCCGCGCAATTTTATATAGGCGCCTAAGCATTTGTTCGTGCCAGACACGTTTTACTCGATTCACGAATTCGCGATGGTGCCATAAGCGGACTATAAGCGCACTACTTACGTAAGATGTTCTTGGCTTCACCTTCGTGTTGTTATCGTTTTTATTATTTGCGTCATTACCGTTCTTGCACTCGGTGTGACGAAGTAAAGTCGCTCTTAAAACGCCAAACCGCAACCAAATAGGTCAAACTTAGGGTACTTTCAATTCAAGCGATTCATCTGCGGCGACTGCCAGGTCAGACGCCACTGCCGCTACTGTGCAGGCGCCGCTTGGCCATCAATCAACAATCTATAATAATAATAATAATAATATAATAATAAACAGATCGTTCCTAGCGCGGCAGGCTAACCCGTGGGCAGCTGACACACATCGGACGGCAGCTTTCGTTTTCATGATTGTCGTGTTTTCGTTCTTGATTTCTTGATGTTTGTGTACTTGTCCATTTAACGGCGAAGACGTATGTCGTCCTCACGAAGACGCTGAGTCGTCGTAAGTTATCGATCGTGAATTTGGTTCCGTTTGAAAGTATCGTCCCGCCAAGCAATGCCATATGGTCGTAATCGTCATCAACATGATTTGTTATTGCTATTTTGTATATTACAGCACCGTCATCATCATCCTCATCATTATTATTATTATCATCATTCTCACGCTGACCTTTGAACTCAACAACAACAAGGCTCGGTAATTGATCCACGCTATGCTGTCGCCTGTTTTGTTTGTATTGCGTAGGATCGAGACGGTCATACACGATTGCATGACTGCCGCCGGCGAGCCAGACATTTCAGTTATAGACATATAGTTAAATATATATTTTAAAAAAATTATATATATATATATAATATTTTTTTTGTTACGAATGCGCACGTCGTCGTCTTTCTTATTCACCTTAGCGTAACGGCACTATAAGTCTCAATGTCATGTGCGTACTCGATACAAGTGAAATAAATGTGATTATGATTAAGTTCGATTCGTCTTTCAGCACAACGACGGTTCGTCGGTCTCACTGAAATGTCGGAATGATGAACGACTTAGCTACATCAGTGGTCTCCCCGCGTGCAGCTGCAGTTCTACGTGCATACATTGCCTATAAGCATACATACAGACGCCGCTCATCAGACACGTTGTCACCCAACTCTACCATTTCGACGGCGGCGTTTGCCTTAATCATGCTCGGTAGTATTTAGTAAAAACAGTATCCGCGCACAGTAAAAATCCCCCGAATATTCGCTGGATTAAGATGTGCGCTAGACGCGAAGATAGATGTAGACAAAAATCAGTCTACCAGTCGACACCAGCTTCGCTGTCCGCCGAGTTACTTTTGGCCGCGCCTCTCTCCATCGTTTGCTTACCTGAAACACACAGTCCAAACGAGATAACGGTTAGGTATAATAAATCCTGACCTCATCTTAAATCTTATTCGGCTGCATTCTCTTCTTGTCTGTGACAGTGACAAGCAACTTGCGACAGGCTAAGTAATCCTCTTGTGGCCAAGCGGTTCTCTCCTACAAGTAAGCGTTGGTCATAATAGCCCAAGCTAGTATGTTGGTTAGGTTCTATTATTTCGTTTTTAGGTCTTTATCGATAGTCCGATTCGGTAGTTCTTTTCCGACTCTGTCGATCTTTCTCTTTCTACAAGAACAGCCCGGACACATAACCATAAAAATCTCTGGCCATCACCTGCGGGCTGCCCTACCAGAGCCACGACACATCTGCAGCGGAGGGAATGCTTGCTATCCCCCTTTACTGTAGGTATCTCCCGTCGTCCGGGTCAAATCCGGACCGGTTGCGATGTCTCTACCTAAAAATGAAGACATTCTCTCACACATCTCACACTACCGATGCGCCCAATACCGGGGACAATCGGGGGGGGGGGGGAGAGTATAGAGAACTGTCCTTAACCAACAAACGCATGATTACCCCCGAGCAATGTTGCCTTGCTAGGCAACACGCACTTCGGGGATCTCGGTAAGCCTCTGCCCTGTTATCCATTGGTCAGCCGTATATATATATGTATGTGTGTGTGTCTTCGCCACGCTGCCCCGGTTGGTCACTCCTTGCATTTATTCATAATGCATTCGACCACAGTGCGCAGTGTCCCCTCGTCGCTCCGTCTCTGGTGTCTGGTGTCGAGGTGTGTTCCATCTCCGGCCAGCCCGACCGTTCCTGCTCATTGGGGTAGCCACAGCATCCACGTGGCAATCACATTTACCTCGGGCTTTCCGCCGACCGACGGACCGAATTCCCGCTAGGCCGCTAGTCATCTAAGACCTTCTGCTTCAGCAGTATCTCACGAGGAGCCACAACGTTAACGCCACAATGCCACAGTCGCCAACTCTCCTTGTTTGCTGTGTTTATTTTCTATACACTGCCTCTAGTCTCCATCTCCTCCATGCCCTCATAGGCTTCCTCGTCCTGCCCCTCCCTCCACAAGGCATTCCTGGTATCCGAGGACAAACCTCAGAATAAACCGTCGTCGTAGGAATCGCCTTGCGACGCTAGCCGGAACAGTAGCTAACTCTGTCGATCTGTTTAGCGTGCACGTACAGCATTCCACACACATACACACGCAGCAGACCTCATGGACAGCAATGGATAACTGGTGTCTCTTCTCTCGTCTCCTTTCCTACTTCTGGCAGCCGTCTTCTGTGTACCAGAGATCCTTGTTGTGGTCGTTGTTGCTGCCGTCAGGAGATGATAGCTGGCTGTGCCCGGCCCGGCCCGGCCAGGCCAGCTCAGACCAGAAACCAGTCCGAGCTGGGTGTAGTGTCTGCTCCTGGTCGGTGAAGGTACATGAAAAAAAAACCTTGATCTCACTAATGGAGAAAGGGAGGCGACGAGAAAGCACACACGAGAAGGAAGCAACGCCGCCCCGCATGCGCCGCATGGTTTGTCTATGTGCGCCACAGCAGTACATAGACAAACCATTCGGCGGACTCTAGTGGAAGACGTTCATCATGTACGGACGTACGTAAGTACACGTTGGAGCAGTAGTATTTGTTGGAGTTGCCAGTTCGACTGACACCAGATGTATCGCGCCGCCAGAATGTGAACGTTCGGTCGTCCGTTCGGTCAGGTTAAACCTTACAGGCAATACAATAAACACACACTGCATGTTTTACACATTGCATACACTACGCGGCTGCGTACCGCTCCGCCGAAAGACTCCTACTCCTAGTATGACTAGATAGGCAGGCGTGCCGCCTATCTAGAGGTATGGAGGGCGAAAAACAGATCGCATTGGGCAGGAAGGCGAAAGCTCATGCTTATGTATATATATATATATATATATATAACAACAAATCTGCACGTTCACTGAGAGACACACATGCGCTAATAAACATTAAAGTGACAAAATTAGACGATAGGTCGTCTTCCAGAATCAGACGTGGCATTAGTGAGCAGTATACGGTTTTGCAGTCAATCCTCCAGCCGGAAAGCTCTACCTAGCTCCAGCGTAGAACGACAAGAAAGATCACCACAACCTAGCCAGATGAGCTTCGCTACTACTCGGAATGGATCTGCGGGCAGTTTGTCAGGCAATGGTGAAGAATCAGAGCCCACTTTGGGCAGGAATATAATCTAGTGTCTCATCTCTCTCCAGCTATGTCCGCTGCGTATGTCTTCTGCGTTGCTCGGCCGCCTCCATCGACTTCACTGGCTCACGGCAATGTATTTGTATAAGGCTACAATTTAAGCAAGCACAATTTCCGTCTCTTTTTAATGGCCGCTGCATATAGCTGCTTCCCAAGCTAACAAGCGTATGTGCTTCCAAAGCAAGCTATATGTGTTGTTAACGTGAACACGCACCGCACATCGTCTCAAAAGAGAAAAAAGAAGAGGAAGAAAGAGAGAATGGCACAGTGGTCGGCGGGATCCAAGTAATAGCAAACTAGGAGCAATAAGTCTTCTTGCCCCCGTTAGTATTAGGAGCAGCACCATGAGTAGAAAAGCAATATGTAGCGGTAGTAGCTCTTTGATCGCCGTCCAAATCAAGGCAAAAACTCGCTAATTAGCTGGGTCATTTTCCACTGAGTACGGATGGATGAAACTCGAAATGCCTTCTTTGACCTCTACAGCGCGCGCGCAGTCCCCTTCCCCCGGCCCTTCTCCTGCATTCTTTCTTTTCTCAAGTTTGCAGACACCTGCAAGCGGGAAACTTGTTACCCCGTATTTCTTCTTCCTCGAGACGAAATTTTCTTTTCCTCATATTCTTCCTTGTCTTCTTTTTCGCCTTCCTTCTTGTTTTTCTCATTCTGTTTCTTCAATTTGTTCTTTTCCCCGTTTATTTCCGTCGTTCTCACGAGCGTACAGTACTCAATCGTAAGCAGTCTAGTTGTCCGTGTACATTGTGTGCCGTACGTGGCCGTACAGGTCTACCACGTACAGAGAGAGTGAGCGGGCGAAAAAAAAAGGACAGAACGGGAAAGACAGAGAGGGAGGGTGGGATAGAGAAATGGGGATTGGGAATGGGCGGGGAAACAGGGAGAGAGCAGCTCTGATAGTTGTGCAAGAGAAGCCGAAAGAGAGCCGTATGGCGGCGGCACCGGCACCAGCGTCTGCCGCAGATGGTGTTTTGACTAATGGTTCAATTTCGCTAATGAGAGCGGCGGCCACCAGCAACGCCTAAGGATGGCGTCGGCCCTAACGCCGGCAGAAACGAGGACAGCAACAACAACAACAACAACTTTAACAACCTCAACAACAACACCATTTACTTCAACAACAACAACACCGTTTACTTCGACAACAACAACAACCATACCCTCTACAATACTAGGATTACTATTACTACTACTACTACTATTACTAGTACTGTAAGTGCGTCAGCCAGAGGGTCGACAATCAGCTTCATCATAAATTGGGTGTGTGTTTGTGTGTGGCCAGCGGGTGCTGCTCGATCGAAGGGAACAGAAGGGAGTTTCCGTTGATTCTCGCCGGCCGAAATTCAGCGAACGCCAGCTGACCGGCTTAGAGTCGTAGAGGGCAACGTGAGCGTTCTTATCTTCCTGTCCTCATCATGGCGTCGTCGTCGTCTTCCTCATCATCATCATCATTATCATCGGTGATGGCACGTGCCGCCATTGCCATCACCATCACCATCATGGTGTCTTGGTGGTGAGGTTTCCGCCATTGCCCTATGCGGCGCAAATGGCGTGTGGGTAGACAGGCCGCTATGTTTTGAGTCAGATCCGTAATCCCCTTTTAACGGCTGCAGTCCTGACTGACTGAAGTCGACGCAGCTGTTGTTGTTGTGGCTGTCGCTGTTGTTGTTGTTGTCATTGTTGCTGTTGTCGTTGTTGTTGCTGCTTCGGCGGTTTGATAACCCGTTAATTTGCTTGGCCGACACCCGCTAATTTGTTTCAGACGTCAATTTCATATCGGAAAAAGTACAGAAGAGAAACGAAGCGGATGGAGAACAACAGAGAGGCAAAGCGAGAGAAAGAGAGAGGGGGCGCGAAAGTGAAATATTAAGACGAAAGGGAAAAACGAAGCAAGTAGATGTTTGATAGATAGATGAACCTTATGCCGAGCGGATGCCGAACTTAAAAGCAAATACCTGTCTTTTTGGAAAACCCTTAGGCTGGCTTCCTCACCGTGAGTAAAGGGGTCTTCGAGTGAAGTCGATGCACCCAGTCGATAATTGATTGATAATGCGTGCTCAAAGTGTGTCTCTAGGCGCATCTAGGCCCTTGTCGAGGGAGACGAAGACAACGTGTGAGACCATGAGCGAACCAAGGCTCGCCACGCCAAGCAGACAGGTATGAGGTTCTTCTATTATTATATCAGCAATAACATAATTATTACTAACTACTAAGATTTGCTACCAATATGACAGTCACTGGCGGAGGCGTGATCTCATGTACGTGACTTCAATGTTAAAAATAAAATCGTTGATTCATACCAGTTGCCGATCTCTCACAGATCTGACAACCAATCTAGACTATGCTGGAGGAAGAAGCCACTCTGACGTATGCCACAAAAATAACGCACTAATTTACGAGCTTTAGACATACACTCATGAGGAACCAATTTAAGATGTAAAGACTTGTTCTAGGCCAATTTTTGGCTTGATCGACAATCAACGCTACCAGACCAAGCGGCGGCTTAAAAGGTGTGTGCCAAACTGTTTTTTACTTACATCATCTTTATATATATATATATATATATATATATATATATATATATATATATATGGCTAATCAATAGGAATGTTTCTAAAATGGTATTCTTGTCTTGAGACTGTGCACTTTTAAAGGACTACTAGGTTTTTGTGGCGGTGGTGGCTTCACTGGTAACGCTAACCATTCGTTCCAAACAGGGCATACCCACGGCAACCATGATTAGCAAAACAATCGCAAGTTCAAATTTCGGCCTTGCTAGTTGTATTTGTTGGACGTGGTTGTCATTGCTTTGCTACTACATACCTCTGCTGGAAAAAGCCTATATAAAATCCAGTAACGAGAACGCGATGACGTTAGATGCATTTAGAAGACGATATCGTGCCACAGGCAACTAGCCCGCTACGAACGTCTAAAATGTGGTTGTCAGCGCGTCAAAAAGATGCAACAGGAATAATCAAGAATCTAAGCATATACACGTATACGCATATACATCCAACTGTCTTGCTGCATAAGGCCCGATCCGTTACATAACCGTTCGGTGCGTGCGATCGTATGCCTGTACACACGATCGAATAGCAATCACTTTCACCAAAAGGCCGTCTGCCGGAACCTGCTGGCGTCGTAACCCCATTAATGTGTGGATGTACATGTGTACATCGTTATGCGCACATTCACGCCTTGCGTCGAGACGAGACGAGAGGAAAGAATCACCGGTACCCGAACATTCGAACAAGCTGTGCTTCCGACGACAGTCTGCAGCCGAAAACAACCAGCCGTCGAATAGCTCACCACTCACCTTCCATGTTCTTGTGGTGGCTACCTTGTTTTTCTTAATGATGAGAAATCTAGCTTCTGAACTGAGTAGATAGAGTAGATATACATAAATATATATATATATATATATATATATATATATATATATATATGTATATATATATATATATATATATATATATATATATATTTATATATACCTTCCTGCCACAGCCATGATTGGCCCGAAGTGCGGCCAGATTGCGGTTGCCAGTTGTAACGGTTATATATACATATATATATATATATATATATATATATATATATATGTATATATATATATATATATATATATATATATATATATATATAGTATAAGAAACGTCAGGTAGATCCTTTAATCAATCGATCCGCGGTGAACAGTAGCCAAGATTGACGGCGAGGACATACGGTGTCTTGTGCTCGAATCTTGTACAAAACACCGGGCACAGACACACCGCGGGAAGCGGTTATTGCCGGCCTTTTCGACCTAGCAGACTGAGATATTTATGATGCGAATCACCACTACATCTTCTTCTTCTTCTACGATTGCTTGTACTACTACTAGTGCTTGGCTCGGCTCGTTGATGAAGTCCGTATCGGGTTACTCCGTGTGGATCCTCCTCCTGGCGAGCCCAGCTGATGAATCCCTAGCGAGCGAGCGAGCGAGCGCAGAAGACGACCCGCCGTGAGACAAATGATGACTACCAAAACCACGGCTATTGATGCTGCTACCACCAACAACAACAACAACAGGAACGATAGCAACAAAAACAATAACGGCAACAGCAGCAACAACATTGACATGGCACTTCCAGACCAACCACCTATAGCTAGACGGATAAAGAAACAGAGCCCTATATCTTTACAGAAGGAGAGTACAAATAGGAGGAAAAGAGTTTGCAGCGACGGCAGAACGTCCTGTGCGTCGACGGGCCGCATGCAGACGCTCGAAGACCACAGTGGTCAGTGCAGGAACACCAGGTGTTTTCGTTGTTGTTATTGGTATTGCTCTGTTGTTGTTGTTGCTGTTGCTGCTGCTGTAATATTTTAGGCATTACAGGTTGTTGTTGTTGTTGTTGCTGCTGTTGTTTATGGTTGTTGCTGTAACCATCTACACGTCAAAGGTTGCTCAACGACGTTAAACCCTGACCACAGACAACACCCAAGTGTACGTTAAGTGGATATGAGTTTGTAGGCGTGCCGATGTGCACATATACGCAGGCTCAGATTGTAATTGTTCGTTCCCTGATTGCACGGCGCCGGCTTATATCAGGTGCGCAGTATTTGATGAGTCTATCTGTCCTGCACTGTCTTGTGTTCGGATTATATATATCTCCTGCGGCTCGGGATGCACTGTTCTCCTGTAGCCGAAGGGTTGTACTTCTCTAGACTCTGCATCGCAATTAGCTAAACTGCCAAATACACTGCCAAGCCTGCATGGCCCGATAAAGCCGAAAACCCTCTGCCGTATTACAAGAAACAAAACCCGACTTACAATGGCGACGGCGGGTTCGCTGCCGTTATCTGGCCATACGCACATTGTACGCACCTTGTTTTTGTTTATTAGGAAAAGAAGCAGCGACGGATTGTACATGGGACGTGTAAACAATATGTCTACCTAGACTATGCAAAGCCAACGTTATACAGAAGGCACACCCGACTCAGCCACGGTAATAATTGTATTCTAGCACACAAGTGAGTATGCTGGAGAGAACATCTTTGAATAAACAACAACAAAAAAAACAACAGATAGAGAGGATACCTTTAAATAAATGAAAAATACTAGTCATGCAATGACACCAAGCTTCAAGGCTATGGAGCAAGTTATCTTTTTATTCGGGTGTTCGCAGCTCCAACAGATGCCGAATCGGAAATCTATTACCCGACAGCCCGAATATGCCTAATAATAATAATAATATTAACGGCAATTGCCAAGACTACGTTCTTAGCACATTCATCGTGTCTCGTGCAATGAACTCGTCATGGTGGTATATGACCGAGGACCTCGAGAGAGCAGTCGCAGTGTGGCCGCTAACATACAGAGGAATGACATACGCCAGCCAATATACGAAATACGCCGCCGGAATGTCACGATGGAAAGGTAGCCGTGGACGTTGACCTTACCATGTGCGCTTTGAGGTATAATCGAAATCTAGAGAAGCTACCTAGTCGAAATTAAAAAAAATATTTGCAATTATCACCAATTCCTCGTTGCACTCTTTCTCCTCCTGGACCTATGCTGCATCGCTTATGCAGCTTCGGGACTGCCACTATCGCCGCCAGGAAGTACGCACTGGTTAGCGCAGCGAGAAAAAGCGAAGACATCGATGCCACCGGCAGTACAGTATCAGGGGTACGGCGATGAGGCAGAGTGGGTAATCTCGCTAATACAGGTAGGTATACGTAGAGTGTCATTGCCGTGTCGAACTCATCGTAACCACTGGCTACAACCGGGCGTGTGATCATGCTGGCGCCAGTATGGCTGGTTCGAGAGCTTGCCTCGACTCGGTACGGCTCGACTATCTTCTATTTTTTGTTGTCTCGATGTGGGCTGTTTTTTGGTCGACACATCTTCCGGGCTGCTTCTTACGCAACGCCTCTGGTGAACTCCTGCTCTACCGGTGTCGGGCAAACAGGCAGATGATGGCCGCTACGAATATCATCGAGTACATCGCAGGGCAACGAACTGCCCGTTGCGTGTGCCCATTGCGACGCAATAGCGGCCGGCAGTTGCTCCTGCATCATCTCTATCTTAAGCGTTCTTCTCGCTCGTCTGCCTTCTGCATGCATCGTGTGTCTATCTCAGGTGCCCAAAAAGAACCCACTTGTCATCGAAATTGCACCACACACACTTGGCAAAAGGAAACAAAGCTATAGCTGTCCACGTGCGCGTATCGTCCGTCCGGCACTCGTGTCGTGTCGTGTACGCCTAGGTCTCGAGCATGAAATAGAACACACAACCGGCGTTTTCTCATTCTCAAAATTCACTTGTACGACGCTCAAAGGTAGCGCTGGCGGCGGCCAAAGAGCGTTTAGAATCGGACGGATTTCAAACACTACTTTATGAATATATATATATATATATATATAAATATATATATGTATATATACCATTAAGTTGTCAAAGAAATGCCATGCAAATACGAGCTTGGGGGGTGAGAACAATCCGGGTTTAGTGGGTTATATGTCCCCACTATTGGTAGTGACGCATGTGCATCACCATGTATACCCAAAACCTCCTACAAATTATAAAACTAAATCGCGGGGAGACGGCGCCATACACTGTCATCGAGCTAAGTTATTCGACTTGTTCCTTCGCGAGGAAAAAATCTCGCCTCATCGCTGAAGGCAAGGTTGGCAGGCGAACCACAGGCATCGAACCACTGGGACGGACAATCACGCAAATCTGTTCTGGCAAACAACTCTAACCGGCCTTGGCTCTGGATTCTACCCTATCTACGAAAAATAAGAAGATAAACGATAAAATAATGACGACGACGATGATAATGATGATGATGATGATGCTGACGACGAAGAAGAACGCATGGGTGCTAAAAAACGTTTGAAGAGCACGCCAAAACAATGCCGAAGACAGATTGAAATTGGAAACGCCTCACTGGCGACACCGCCACCAACGCTCAACATTGAAGCTTTGTCGAAGCTAAGCTTCTTTACTCTGTCTCTCTCTCTCACTCTCTTTCTATATCTCCACCCATCTGGTTCCGTATCATCTCTGCGTTTGGAACGAACGACCAAAAAGAGACCCGTTTGTTCCATTTAGCAGTCCATGGTTATCTTTACGGTGTCCGGCTGGGTGTAGGCCGACCTCAATGTCCCTATCCGTGGGTCTATCGGTCGGTCGCTTAGGCGAGGAACAACAGCACATCAATACGACACCAATTCGATAGCCCGTCTACTGCCGTATCGTCTTTGTCCAGGACCTGATAGTTCGTTTGCTGGGTCGCCTTTTCCTTCCACCGTCAAGGACGGCGACAAGAACAACAACAGCAACAACAGCCGCAGCAACAATAACAACAACGTCGACGACAATGCCGGTCTAAGAAGGGCAGAAAACAAAACGTGTAGGCGGACGTCTTCTACAATAAACAATGGAGCGGCGGAGCAGCAGAACAAAGAGAAAGCCAAACTAGGAATCAACTCAGAATCTAGCGTCGTCCGCCGGCGTCGCCTGACGAAAATTGAATGGTTGGACTCTGCAATTGGGGGTCGTGATCCCACGACGCAAGACGGCCTCGGTGTAGATGCTTTTGATCGCCATGTACGGACCAGCGTACAACGGACGACCACTAGTGCCCGGCAGACTTTTCCTCCAGAACTCTCCACGGCCAGGTTTGTTTGGCTCGAAAACACATCAGAGAAACAGCGCAAGCATGTAGTGACAGCAGCAAAAAGAAGGGGGAGCGGAAGAGAAGCAAAAAAAGAGAGAAAAGAGACAAGACCTCAACAGAGGAGAGGTGCCGTCAAGAGACACAACCAGGACAGGACTAAGAAACGACGAGGTGTCGGGAACGAGAAGAAAATTGGTAGGAAGAAAAAGTTAGAAGAAAGAAAAAAACGGTAACAGAGCAAAGGCGCACAAGGAAGAAACACAGAGAGATTAAAGTAAGAAACAGACGTGAAATGTGTTCATTGTAGCTGAACAACGTTTACGTCGGGGGTTACGAGAACAGACGAAAGTTAGGTGGCTGTATAGGTGGCGAGGTGGGTGTACAGGTGGCGAGGTGTCTGAGAGTGCGATGCACTTCGAATCGGAACAGCAGCCTCGAGCCGATCAGCGGGCGCGTTGGCCTCGACACAGATCGCATCAGCTGCTAAGGCGGGAGAAATCGAAAGAGACCTATCCCAAGGCAGAGCAAGCGGGTAAAACCGCGCGCCGAGAGGGTGTTCTTCAAATGTTCCAAGATGGCTGTTGTACATGTCTGCTCTAGGTACCGCTAAAAGTTGCTACCTTTTCCGAAGCTTTGAGAATCGTTTATTTCCACCCATGCAGCGCACGCTTGCTTCCGCAATGTTTTCTGCATCAACTGTTTGTTGGTGCAATTTCTTTGTTCCTCTACCAAGAAAGAATATTGGTCCTCTAGTCCCTTTGTCAAAGTTTCTCGCTCTCCAAATTCGAGACACGAGCGAGTAGAGGATGAAGAGTCGTTCTTCCGCATTCCGCATGTTACTTTCGATTGCGCAAACGAATGCGACGTTGCCGCAATTTAGCGCTCCGTTTGTTCCACGTTCTGAGCCAGCGAACAAATTACGAAAAAGCTTCTAAATTCATTTCTGATAATTCGACGAAAACAGCAACCGCAGCAGAGCGCATAGCGAGAAATACTTCGAGCGTACTTAGATACCAATAAGCCCCACGTACTTCTATTGTGGACTGCAGTTTGGTAGACGCACCAAGGAAATGACAACATATATTATATATATAGTATATATATATATATATATATATATATATATATATATCTATATATATATATATATATATATATATATATATATATAGAAATAATTAGCCGATACTACAAAATCAGTGACGAGGGATTCAGTCGATCTTCCACCAGATGACTCGAAAGGGGGTTTCTCACCTGAAATCAAATCAAACAACCGGTAATTAGCCTTAGAGAGTTAAACAAAGACCATGTATATATATATATATAGGAGGACACGGACAGCTGATTCTTAACCTCACATGACACCTTTTACCATCATTTTATTAAGGCGAGCACTGCCGAGTGTGCAAACGTATTGTAAATGATTAATAAATCATCACATATATATAATATATATATATATCTATATATATATATATAATATATATATATATATATATATATAATATATATAGGTGCATTTTTAGCAGCCAGATAAACGCAAACGTATTCGAACGAATTGGATCAAAGTCCGAGTGCGCACCTTTTAGTCGAAAGTCTCCATTGTATCAGCGCAATTATTCCGAGTGATACGGCAATCTCGACTGCCTCCTGTGGCGGAAGCCACCACATCTTGGTTAGTCGTACTCTCTCTTAACGAGCTGTGCACCGCCCGCGGCTCAACGCTCTCAAAACCGCACACGTGTCTTCTAACAGTGCAACACATCACTAGCTGTCAGATGTCAGCAGAGGCTCAGCAACGGAGCCCGAGAAACGGTATGGACGACGATATAATAATAATAATAATAATAATAATAATGATATGACACTAGGTAATCCTTACCACAAAACTCTGCATAGAACAACCCGATTAACAAGCAACAGTAATAAATACAATTTGCCGCGTTATGCGCTGCCCTCCCCACCACCCCACCTTTTGCACAGGCGACGCCCTGGCTTTCGCCCATTGAGAAACGAATGCCGACACCCTTTGGCGAGAGGTTTGAGTCCGCAAGTGTTTTCAGAGTGTTTCACAAACAAAATTGTAACATGAATTGATGAATAAATTCACTTGATCGTTTTTTAGAGACAGATTGCTATCGGTACAACCAGAACAACAAGAACGGGAACAAACCACAGCAATAGCAGCAGCGACGACGACGACGACAACAACAACAACAACGGCAGCAGCAGCAAGAACCACAACAACAGCAACACACAATAAACACAACAACAGCAACACACAATAAACACAACAACAGCAACACAACAACAACAACA
>QVRM01001395.1:0-24280 GCA_003439945.1 Dermanyssus gallinae
ACATAAAAGTATGTTGCTTCAACTTTGAGAAGTTATAGTTTTATTTACCTAGAATATGTAGCTAAAATAGTTCTCTGCCGTAGACATGGTCAGTCGTTGCATGAATGCACTTGGTATTCTATCGATGAGAGCCTCCGCAGGTCTTTCGCTATATATATATATATATATATATATATAGAAAAAAATTGCGAATACGGCTGGGGGGGAGCAAATGTCTTCCGGAATATATATATATATTCCGAAAGCGGATATATATGCGGTTCGAAGCGTGATGATTGCTAGCCATAATCGATTAGGGAGGATTGTGTGGCGTGCTGAATGATGCGGTTTAACCAGTTTTAGTCAGGCACTTAAAGCAGACGTTAACGACGATGACAACGAAAGAAACTAGACGATTTAGCGGTCTCCTAATCTCGTCTGGTGTTCCTACTGTTACTGATTCAATGATGTTTCTGTAGCCTTCGTCATTGCTGAAGTGCGCGCGTTCAGGATCCCGGATCGAAGTAGTTCGAGTAATAGCAAATAAGGTAGTTTTTCGACTTCCCGGATCACAGCAGCAACTGCAGCAGAGCCGCCTTCCCGCATGGCTGTTCCGTGGTCGAATTATCTGGCGCTCTTTTTGTCGGCAACGGGGTAGATCAGTCAGCTGGCATTGATCGACTCTCTGATCAATGCCGCAGCGGGGGAAAGCCGCTCCAGGGAAGGGCAGAACGATTTATGTCGTTGGTTGTCGTACGAGCGGTCAGAATATAGAACTCATACAATACACTACGTCGTGCCACTAGATAGAAAGAATCGCCGTGCTCACAGAATATAATGAATATAAGACAGAATATAATAACAGAATATAATGACTGTAGTCGAACAGCAGTGAACTCGCCCGGCGAATTCGCAATGAATTCCCAGTAGACGATGAATTCCCCGGGCTTTCATTTACCCCACCCTCCCACCCCAAACAAAAAACGATTAACCATCTCTGTTGATTTACAAGTTGTACTAGACTAGAGTTGTACGACATGTAGATTGTCGACGGGACGGACGAATTGAGTGAAGCATGTGTTGATTGATGATAAAGCAAGATTGACTCTGGCTTGAGAAGTGGTCGTTGCTTTGATCAACTCTCGCGCTCGCTCGCCGCAATCCATCTGACCAGAGTTCCAAACATTTCTATTCCTTACGAATTGCAGATCAACAAGCTTCAATATGCAATATGAAGCTACGATGATGAATGAACAAATGAACGAAATCATATGACGATGTGCACGCACCATTCAATCGTATCCGTACGCCATTACATATAATCTTGACATGATGCAAGTACATTCATAATATGTGCCACAGGCCTTGAGGCCCATTGCGAGCGTCGAGACATGTTTTGTATTGAATATGTGTTAAATAAAATTGAATATATGTTAAAATGTATGTTATCTTAATGTACTTCCATCATGTCTGTAGAGTCTGTATGTTGTCAGACACTTAAGAACAGCTGATTAGCGTCGTTCAACTGACGATGGACAAGCCAGCCGGAGCTGCGCGTGGGGCTTTAGTGAGGTGAGACTGGTGCGAGCAAGATTGTGAAGACTTTATGAAGCCACTCTTGAAGCCACGAACTGTTCCTCGACGAAACGGTGTATGTTAAGTGGGGCAATGTAAAAAACGTAAGGCGGGCACTGTAAAAAACGCCTACAAGCTTTTCTCTCGCTAGCTGGAAATTCCCCGATTCCCCCAAATACGAATAACGATGATAAAAAAATGAGCTCGCAGAGATTCGTCCCAGTTGTATTGCAGATTCATTGCGTATTCATTTAACGGATACGGCACGGAAACTTACCGATGGTACTGAAACCGCACTGCCGGTGGTGGTGCACATGTTGGTACTGCTCACTCTGTTCCAGCGCGCAGAAACAAGTGCTGCATAATTATTACCCACAGCTAACAAACACTAACCAGTAACTAGTAAACACCAAACAATATGGGTCGATTTACTCAGGCATAGCTACTCAATGACGTACGACGTCACCGCATCGACTATCGTAACGGATAGTCCCTTGTCGTTTGCTCACTTCGACTGGATATGGTTGAAGTTGAAGGCCACCATGATCTGTGTCTGTGGGTGGTGATGGTGGTGGCCGGGTGTATGCGCGGGTGTGTTATTCGTTTGATGGCTAATCGAATGGCGGCTTTCAGCAGCTCGCGACTTATTTATTCATCACGACGACGACGACGATATGTGATATGTCACCGCCAGCCGCGAGGCGCGCCAATCACGGCCTCAATTCTCGACCAGCCTCGGAAACACGGGTAGATCCGTGATATATTCATCATGTTTAGCGTTCTACTACTGACGAAACGTCTACGCGAGTACTGTCCTATTAACAGCAGCAGACTTAGTAAATACAGGGTTCGTGACAGAATCACTGCTGGTTCCCATTATTATCACCATTATCACCACCACCACCTCACAATCAAGCGCATCATCCGTGTTGTTGTTGACGTTGTGATTGAACGAAACTCTAGTTTCGGCAGTAGGCAGAAAACAGAGCAGACATCATCTATCTATCTATCTATCTCTGTTCCACCCGAGTCGATGGCTGACTGCCAGCGGCGACAAGAGGGGAAAAACAGAGCAATCATTAAGCATTCGTCAAAACAAAGAAGATCATGGACCACCACCACCACGCATTCGTCAGAGCAGAGCGCTCAGAGCATGGGCGGGTGGTTGGGAGAGAGATGGGCAATAATGAGCAATCTTTCTTCTTGCCTGGCGGAGCCCTCCGACACACGGCAACTTTCGCCTTCGGGAAAGGGCCATGGAGAGGGTTGGGAGACATCCCACAACTTTACATGCATCGCAATGCTCTAGAACGTCTATTACAGCATCTGTCCCCAAACGACCACCTACTTACTCTACGAACAGAACGTTTCGGTGCCAGCATTCGCAAAGGATGCCAAAAACGATTACACCATAGAGTTGAGATGTTGTCTGTCTGTCTGTAGCGGTTGCCGTATAGCTGGTGACAGTCAGTACCTGCTTCTTCAATAAACTGTTCTCTAATCGTATTGCTCGACCACCGTCATCTATATTATCCACAACATCATCATATTCATCATTCCCAATTCATCATTCCCTTTCTGCATATTGATATACCTGCCGTAAATAC
This sequence comes from Dermanyssus gallinae, assembly GCA_003439945.1. Taxonomy (NCBI): domain Eukaryota; kingdom Metazoa; phylum Arthropoda; class Arachnida; order Mesostigmata; family Dermanyssidae; genus Dermanyssus; species Dermanyssus gallinae. The sequence continues at coordinate 3,162 of QVRM01001395.1, forward strand.
CGACTGAGCCGTTCAGTCAACAGCAGTTATTCCGGCCAATATACTCTGAAACTCGAGCAGCAAAAACAACAAATATCCCAACGACGTGTGGGAAGGGTAGCGCCTAACTGCACTTTGGGGAGAAGCTTCACTTCGTGCGGCAGACATCAGCCTTTCTCGTATGTGGATTATTATTGTACTTTCTGCATCTATTTATAATTGTGGAAAACAACTCGCCCTAAACTCTGCCAGTCTTTGTTATGATCGCGCTGCAAGAAGTACGTGTTGTATTTATTATTACACGCCAGCGACTCGTTGCGAAAGTGCCGCCGGAAATTTGTTCCATATTATTATTATTATTGTTGTGAGGTCTGAACGTATTATTTGCACAAGTTTTAAAAAAAAAATAATTAGTTCACTCCCTGGCGCCTAAAATAGATGCCGCGTTCCCTCTGCAAACGGCAAGGACAACGCTTGCCTCAAGAATTGACCCTCTCTTCGGTCGTTCGTGACCTCCTGAATTCGCTTACTTAAATCTTTGAGAAATGCTTCGGTTCCCTGCTAATTGGTCCTAGTGTCTCCATGACGATAGGCACAAATATATATCTTTTTTCCAGTTCCAGCATATTTAAACCGTTTTCTGGGCGTCCGCGTGCTTGCTACCCACCCCGGCTCAACAGAGCTGTGTGTAAATAAATTATTATTATTAATATTATTATTATTATTTCGTAAATTACATTAATGCATGTTTATTTCTATTCCTATTGTAGGTTTCTCAATTGTGTTACACCTTCAGATAGCCATAGGCTAGTGCGGAGCATATGTACGAGTTACAGTACAATACACTATCATCGTAGTATTTCGAATAATTACAATCATTGAGGTATAGATTGTGTGCATAGTTCATAGTGATGCTTTAATCAGACGCACGTAAGATGATATAGTGCGCTCTCGCAGCGTTTTTTAATTGAATAGTAAATAATACAAGTGGTCCTAGTATAACTAGGCAACCTGTTCCACAATGTAGCACCTAACAAAAGAGGAGTGCAAATCTCGATTGTGTACTTGTGGCTGAGAAGACAATAAACAAGTGCCATATACCGAGCCGCGGGTATTTCGGTTCTTGCAGACTGAATAAGGCCAAATAGGTTGGGATGGTGAGCAATGAGAATGGCGTTTTATTTCGACAAACCTTGGTTAATTGAATTAGGTATGGGAACGGGGTACCGAATTTCTTTATAGTGTTTGTTGCTACTGACACGCGCGGTAGGAGACCCAACAACACGAGACAAAGCGCCCTCTTCTGAAGCGGATGAAGTGGATTTATATGAAACGCATGAGTGAGACCGTACACCTCCAGACCATATGTCCAGTGGCTCTGTTCATACGCGTGGTACATTGCTGTGAGGCATTGGCGGGGAAATGATTTTGCCAATGCGGCAGATCACCCCTACGCCGCTGACATGTTTCGCATGCGCCTGGAACATCAGATGTTCAGATCAATTACGATACCCAGAAAATTCGTTTTAACTAGTATATCAAGCATACGACCATCACAGGCAAACGCTTTAGAATTGATTGCCATTTGGCCTCTTGGAATTGGAATGAAAATTGAACAACTCATGTTTTTGATCATTTCGTGTAGAGCTCATTCATCTCTAAATTATAGAGGTAGCCTTTCAATATCCGAATTGACCGTCTTAACCTTTTGGTAGGGGGGTCGCTCGCTCACGAATAAAGTTAGTTTGACATGTTTCGGAGCATTAAAAATGTTGGTAACTGAAATGTGAACAAATAACGGGTGACTGGTGCTTACTTGAGCCACTCTGATTGATATATTTTCTATGAATTGGAAATTATTAATCGAGAAAGGAATTGTCGAATTTAAACAACTTGCTATCTTTCTGAGATAAATAGGCGTACTCACCTTATAAAACGTCCATCCGCCCTATTAGTAGCATTTTTTAAAAACGTGAAACCCAAACCGCGTATCATATGCGAGGTTATGCCCTTTGATAAAATCTCTACACTGTTGAATAATGCAATTTTCAACGACCTCTGATATTGGCGCGGGGAATACTGACAGGGGTGCAGATGCATTTTTTCGTTAGCTCAATGGAGAATGGAATACAATTTTATAGTCTGCAAAGACATTAAATAAAAGCTGTTTATTTCGGTGTTCCAATATTATTTGATGTTAATAACAGCAATAATAACCGCTCGATTTAAAGTTGCAAATAGCAGTGTATTATTATTATTATTGTGACGTTGGCGTGTTACGCTAAGTCAGCTTGGGGATGTAGACTCATCCGAACGCGTACTGCAGCCCGAGGGACTCAGGAACGATGAATGATGACCCGCAGCATAAGGTCTAATGCAAAGCACAGCCGAGCAACGGATGGTTTTACTCGATGCTGCTCAATCTATTTATTGGTCCACGAGGCACCGCGGCGTGCTGACATCCCAAAGGGTTGTCAGAACTCGCTCTCAAATCGGTCAAAATATACAGCTGTCAGTGTTTGCTTTGTATAGGAATACAGGTTAAGTGACTGTTTGACTTGGACTGCCGATCATAGGTCTACCCTCTCCCGGTGTCGGCCGATGATCGTTTGGACGGCGGAGGACGTTGGGGTTTCGGCGCGAAAGGCTGTGGCTGTTCTCTGCTGGCTGGCTGAGACATGTCTTGTTCGGTTTGAGACATGCATCGGTTGGTGAACGTTGTGTACGTTGAGATTCTGGCGCGGGCACTGTAGCCGTTGGACGTGGGCGGTTAGGATGCGTACACAGTAACTTCGTCACATTATTATTATTATTTGGCGAGCAGGTTTTATAGGCTTCTATAATCATCAACACGACACCCACTGATGAATCAATACATATAATGGTACCATGGGAATATATAAAAACTATACGAAGCCAGCAGCACGCTGTATGACATACTGCACAGCGGGCGCATCTGATTTAAAAGATAATCCACAGGGAATGGTAAATAAAATTCATATATATACATATATATATATATATATATATATATATATATATATATATATATATATATATATATATATATATATATATATATATATATACATATAGTATATATTATATATATAATATCATATATATACATACTCTACTATAATATAATCTATCATACAAATATCACTAATATATAGTAGATATATATATATATATCTATACATATATATATATATATATATATATTATATACAAGGGTGTTGCACCAGGAATATTTGAAGCGCGATATACAGAATTGTAGAGCTCGTTTAAAAGCAAATATTTTTCCAATGGAACATGGTCTTCTGAGAAGTCTTGTTTCGGAGTGAGAGTGAAATTACGACAATTGTTGACACTGGTGTTTTTGCCCGACATAGGAGCACAAAATGTGCTGTTGCGAGACAACCAGTTTTCCTGGACAGAAACTAAGTACACCTTCGTGTTCGTGATAAAATTCTGCTCCATCTGAGGATGTGCAAGGCCGGTCAGAAGACGCGACATGGTCGTTTAGAAGAGAATTCGCCAAAAATAAAGTTCTTTATTAGCGTTCACGCCAAATACTTTAGAATCATAACCCTACAACCACTCACAGCGCTCAAAACGGACATATTCAGCCAATGCGCAATTCATGGCGATCATTTTGGTACCAAACATATGTCCATGCGAGCTGTGGTTGCGGAGTAATTACGATTTTTCGTAGTAGTAGAGGAGTTGGATGGAATAAAACCTCAGCCGTGATGGTCAATATCCGTGTTTTCCTCCTAGCAACCCGTTGAGGCCCTGACATAATATATATATATATATATATATATATATATATATATATATATACAAAATGTAGAGTGACTCTAAAAGCGAAAGTTGTAGATTAACTTGAGTAGGTTCATGCCGCCTCTGCGGGCAAAAGAATAACATGAACAAATAAACAACACCAGCCGAATTGCAAAATTTTATTTTAATCGCACCTCTCTAGGCACGTCAGGCTTTGGCTGACCTACTTTTGGCCAAAAAAGTCCCTTGGACTTGGGCCAGTTTAATTTAGGTAACATGTGAACATGTTTGCCACAATTGTTTTGTTTTATTGTAGTGTTTCCTTCGAAATTTAACTAACCAGCCTCTTCTGGTTAGGAGCAGCAAACGCGAGGGGCCAGTAAAATACTCATTCTTATGACAAACTGGTACATTTATTATAAATCTTATCGCTGCCTGCGCAAAACAGCACAACAAGTTGCATGTTATACCACTATAATAATGAAATCATGAGACATGCGTATACAACAACATGCGGGACTTACCATAGAGATTGATAGCGAGTGACTCGTGAACTTCTTCAGGTATAGACCGCGATCGCTTTACAAGGTCAAGATACTCTTCAATCGTTTGATTTGGCGACTTTAGCGCGAATGAACGTTGTATCCTAGAAGCATTATAAAGAAGTAAATGCATATATCTCGTAACCGCAGCTTTCGAAATCGCAGACATAGTGAAGATGTGCCATTATATATATATATATATATATATATATATATATATATATAGCAAAGCGCATGTGTCCTATATGCAAAGTTGTGTATACATATTGACTATAATCATAATACCTAATAAGTTAGAAAGAGCAAGAGCGACGAGACAACGATTGCTCTTACTTTCTACAAATAAATGTGTACCACCTTCGAAAATTGACCTTTTAAAACCGGTTCGCCATACGAATAAATGAATTGAATATATTTTAACAAGCTGGTATTCAAGACGAATCGGCTTTAATCAAACGAGTAGCGAGCCTGTCTAGAACGCGTGACTGACTACAAACTTGATAACCCACGAGGCCGCTTGGTTATATATTCAGCAACTACGAATAAATTATGGAACATTCTCATTTAGCACTATAATTATTGTTTGTATGGTTTAATTTTTTTGTAAGTGAAATCGTGCGGCAATCTGATCGCAGCTTTTTTGGGAAAACCCTTCGACAACGTTAATAATGTAGCAATGACTTATCAATCATCGGACAGACAGCCCGCCAAAACATGCAGTGATAGTCAGCGTGAATTGCCTACTTTTGAAACTCGTCCTCGGGAATAACCGGTGCCGAAGGTAGTTTCAGTTTCCGATCCAACGGAATGTCATTTCTAACTGTGTCAACCGACCCGAACTCGTCTGCCTCCCTCTGCGATCTGGGGACACGATAAACACAGTGTGAGGTAAAAGAACAATCGCAATTCTGACGATAGCAAAAAGTTTCATTATGCCAAATATCATAACAATTTTGCCAATGCCGAGTCACAGTTTCGGTAGAGCGTGAACACATCTCTCGGCGGCAAACTTTACTCAGCTGGAGAGATGTTTCAAAACCGGACCATTCCAGCACTTTGTTTAGGACTAGAAAAAAAGGTTGCCGAAATCTCGATCAAGATTGAATAATTCGGCACATCTATGGTTCTGAGTGCCTTTTCAAGGGAGCCGCATGCTCTGGCCATCACGTATGCATAAAATATATCGGGCACAGCTAGCACCACCTCTTATGTGCTTCACCTCTGTTTTTTTCACTAGCCATGTGACCAGTGCCGATGCCGGGTCTGGGCCGGGCTATCGTTAAATATCTCTTAACGCGAGACGGAGACCAGCATTGCATAAGACGTCATTCGTTTTGTAAGTAACCTGGAAATGCAATTAGATCGTGAACAAAATAAAATTAATGAACATATATATATATATATATATATATATATATATACTGTTTTTACCTGAATTCAATGAAGTCGCTCAGCTCATGAGTGATGTCAGTACTCTCTGTTGGTTTGCTAAGACGCTCTTGTTTGATCAGCAACGCCAGTTGCTGAAAAATTAAGCAAGATTACTTAAACTGACTGGCCTCCTTCCTTAACTACGTATGCTATATGTATGAATGCGCATATATAGAATAGAGGACAACACATTTATAGGGCACGGGGCGTAAGAGATATCTACTAAAAAATGGTTTCTAGAAAGACTAAAAAATATATATATATATATAAAATTTATTACACATAGAATCATATATTAAAAAAAAAATATATATATATATATATATTTATATAGTGCAAAGGTGCATACTTGGCAGCCCTGTAAAATCACGCCGCACAAAACTGCAATATTTTTTACGTAAAGCAGGATCTGCTTTATGCGGCATAATCCTCGCTGAAAAGAGCACCACTTTAGACATGAAACGTTCATACGGACGATAGAAATTCCAGCTACAATAAGCGTGACCATCCATGTTAGGCTGCTCAGAGATTCAGAAGATTACTGAGGAAAGCCCCCGCGGTTATGGATTCGTTTCTGTCGAGAGGAAATAAATAGGCCATATACCTGAAAAGGCTAAAAATGTAATCGCCACTAAAACAACTGAAAGTCCCAGTTAAATTAAAAGCAATCATACCATGTTTAAAGCTCGTCGTCAAATTATTCGGTTCGAAGTCCCGTTAGGGCAAAATTTGGAAGAAGACGCGAAATCCATGATGCCCTCACGCAATAGTCGAACGAAAACGATGATTATAAATGTGTCCCCACACCTGAAAATAATCAAACAAGTGAAATAAAAAACTGAATGTGTATATTTTTCATGGAAGAGGAAAATAAGTTAATTAATAATTATTTAAATGCTTTAAGCACTTTTGCAGTAGGACTAATACGTACGCTGAGTTATATCCAATGTGGACTCACCCCCTACGGTTGGACATGATTTTACAAACATTTTGTATTGATCAGATGATTCTACTAGACTATATCTGACAGATCAATTTGCTCATGACAAGGTATTACCAAATGGGCATGGAAGTGGCCAAAATGGACCTTTTAAAAATAAAAAGGTTTTTAAATCCGAATATGTGCCAGTAAGTTGCCGCCAAAAAAGCTGCGTAGTGCAATATGACTATGACATGGCGTGACAAAACCTCGATCATCCGAAGGGCGCATATAGAAAATATTTGTGATGATTTATTAATCATTTACAATACGTTTGCACACTCGCCTTAATAAAAATGGTGGTAAAAAGGTGTCACGTGAAGTTAAGAATCAGTTGTCCGTGTCCTTGCTTGATGGTAGCCCCCGCTCTTATGGATCCGGTGCGAGCGATATATCCTCAAGGTTCCTTGCAAAGTTAAAACGGTGAGATCCATAAGATTCCTCTTCGTGACGCCGAGCCCCAAGAGCGTCCTCGCAGATTCGGCGATCTTGTCGTGCCGTGCTTTTGCCAGGTCCCGGTTCGGGCCGCAAAACCTCGGCATCTAAAACCCAGACCTCGGTAAGGTGTTGTTATTACGAGGTCGGGCTTTAGACCCGGTGCGCCCGGTCGACGGAATACTCGCTCACGAACCACCTCATGACCCTTTCGCGGAGAAGACGCGCCACGCGATCACAGACGTCGTCATGTCTCTTTATGGTTTGTTTGTGTGTTATATCGCACATCTGAGCGACATGAGCCAACGTCTCAGGCGCATGACACCCGGGAATATAGCCAGGGAATCTTTGACACATATAATCCGTGTTAAGAGATATTAATGGAAAATAAGGACTTGGTCAGAATTGGACCGCACATTGCTCACACACAGTTTTTAACACTAACGCACCCTGTTTTTCAGCCAACACACAATCGTTTTTAACTCACTAACAGTACACTTCACACACGCTGTTTTTCAACGTCCACCCAACGGTTTTCAACTCACTAACAATACACTTCACACACCCTGTTTTTCAACGTTCACCCAACGGTTTTCAACTCACTAACATTAACACTTCACACACACCCTGTTTTTCAACGTTCGCACAACGATTTTCAACTCACTAACAATTTACAGTTATGTTTATTTCACTCAAATTGAGTATAATAATATACATTTCAAAAATGTTTCTTCATGTGCTCTATCTTCTTCACGCTTCCGACGAGACAAGTAGTGCAGCGATTTTCGGTCGGTCCAGCGCTGTGCATTCCACTGCATGGTACTTGGCACACATCTGCAGGTAGAACCGGCAGGTGCACAACTCGTACTCCTCCTTCTTCAACTCACTAACGAGTACTCTCACAACACACGATACACCTTGGCGGTACGTTCACCAGCACAGCCGACGCGATAAAGAACCGCCAAAAGTCAACCGCCGTCAAAGCGCGCCGCTGAGCAGCTCTCACAACGCCGCTCTCTCTCACTTTTGTGGAGAGGGCTGCTTTACTGGTCTCGCCGAGTGGGCTGCACTTGTGGCGCCGCCCTGGTGGCCAGATGAATATTGAGGAAGACAAAATGTTTATAGCTACGTAATATATATATATATATATATATATATATATATATATATATATATATATGTTCCTATTTGTGTGTCCAAAACGCTAGGGTATGGTCAAACTCGGTTGAGAAAATCATTTTTGCCAATGGGTGGAAGCCTGGAAAACGTTTTGTTTAGGAGTGAGGATGAAATTTATAAAAGCAGTTATTCTGTCTTTTTTCTCCTACACAGTTGTGCAAAATCTACGTTTGCGGGAGAACCAGTCAACGCACAAAGGAAACCGATCATACCGACGTGTTTGGCGGAAAATTCTGCACAATAACATAGACATTACTAGCTTGCGTAGCAAAAAGCGAATAGCCAGATTAAGGAAAGTCATAAAAAGTCAAAATGTTACGTTAACGCTTTTTTTGTGCAACATCGTAATTTTTTCATACGACCAAAAATGCACGTCCAAAAGACTACTCTCAGGCAATAGCAGATTTAATGCCCACTACATTCGTACCAAAGTGATGGTGCTGCGTTACGTAGTTGCCAAGTAACTAAGCTTTTTCGACAGTCATATCGAAAGCGAAGGCATGCATACTTGCATAGGGTGTATGAGAAAGTTAGGTACATATTTTGAGGTTGGTAGAACTCAGCAAGAGAATAATTTTTTCTAATAGAAAGAGGGGGCGGAAACGTCTTGGCAAAATGCTACGGTTCTGGACGTGAAAACTTCAACGTGAAACATAACAACTATGACTGTCGAAAAAGCTTAGTCACTTGGCAAATACGAACGCAGCACCATCACTTTGGTACGAATGTAGTGGGCATTAAATCTGCTATTGCCTGAGAGTAGTCTTTTGGACGTGAATTTTTGGTCGTAATGGAAAAATTTACGATGTTGCACAAAAAAGCGTTAACGTAACATTTTGACTTTTATGACTTTCCTTTAAACTGGCTATCGCTTTTGCTACGCAAGCTAGTAATGTATACTTTCCGCCAAACACGCCGGTATGATCGGTTCCTTTGTGCGTGGACTGGTTCTCCCCGCAAACGTAGATTTTGCACAACTATGTAGAAGAAAAAAGACAGAATAACTGCTTTTATAAATTTCATCCTCACTCCTAAACAAACGTTTTCCCGGCTTCCACCCATTGGCAAAAATGATTTTCTCACCGAGTTGACCATACCCTAGCGTTTTGGACACACAAATAGGAACACCCTGTATACATATATATATATATATGTTGTAACGAAGTTAGATACAACAAGAGCAACCACTTACTATGTTGTTAAGGACGTGAGGGCGCTAGCGCAACGACACGGACAGCCGACCGAACACATTGTCGAGCATGTACTCCAACCATTAAGGCAACCTCCACCACATATACGACGATGATCACGTTGCCATCATTATCAACAACACCGACATAGACCCTCTCAGCCATGTGCTAACCATATCTATGCACGTTCATCACCGCCTCTATGTCATTACCATAACCACGACATCTCTACTATCATCATCATTAGACACCGGGTGGCGGAGTCGGTGCATTTGCGCGCACCTCGCGACCGGGAGGAGACCCATACAAGGTACACGGGTTGCAGCCCTACGGTTGCGCATTTGTATTTCTGGGGTCCGCCTCACCGCCCCGAAGCAATGCGAAAGCAGTCCCGCAGACGTTAAATGTTGGCTGAGGGTCAGCCCGAAAAAGTTTAGACCTTCGTCCACGGCTGCCTTACGCATCGGAGACAATTCACGCTACGACAATGCGCGCCGGTCGCCTAATCAGCGGAGAGGACCGGAAGAACATTCTAGATGACCAAGTGCACAAATTAACTCTTAGTCCTACACAAAGGCCACAGCATCTCTTGAGTAAATAGAATCTGCGCGTCTACGCGCTAGACGTACGTTCGTGTGTTGTCGTTTATCGCTGTCGTTCTGCTGAGTTTACATTCCCCCAGATCACTGAAAGTAACAGCTATATATATATATACTGGATTTCAAGGTGGCCTCGCAAACGAAAATCCTCGACAGCTGGCACGCTGTGGAGTTCCACTGAGCATGCTAGAACTGGTACGAAGCATCTTGCAAGAGGGACTGGTAATTATAGGACGATGGGTTTGCTGAGCACGCGCCGATCACTCAGACTACCGGTGTTGCTCAGGGTGATAATCTGAGTCCCCTCTTGTTTTCAATGTTGATAAGAGAAGTACATAGTCGGCATTCATAAGTTGAGACGCGTATGTATGCCGATGATTTTGTATTGTTCTTCCAAAGTCGCTTTCACTTGCAGCAGTCGCTTGTAACTCTACAGCGGCTATGTAAATCGGAACAAAGTGGAGATTAATGCGAGCAAGACTAAAGCGATAGAATTTCGACGAGGTGGAAAACTGGCCAAAGGCGATGAGTTCCAACTGGATTCAGGAACAATCGAATGTTTCCTACTTTCCCTACCTGGGGGTTGTGTTTTCATTACGTAGCACAAATTTCTCCAGGCATGTCAAAGATAGGGTCCGAAAGGACTACAATCATTTTACAGTATCAAGGACCCATTGTTTAACCTGAAGATTGCACCCACCGCATCCTACATCATTCAGGTGATTTGGCCTTATTTTTCAAGACCGAACTTACGGGCATTTGATCAACTCAAAGCTAGTTTCCTAAAGAGAGCATTGAACGCCCACCACACTAACCTGAATAGGTTAGTGTACTTACTGGCGTCGTCGCCGTTATTCGTTGAAGACTTCCAGAGGATGTACAACCTATCCAAAACGACGGTCTTTAGAGAACACGTTTTGGATATATATATATAATTTTTTTAAGCTTTTTAAAAGCAAGTACTCAATTGAAAACCTTGAGCACTGAAGTTGGGGATGGGTTCCATGTGAACAGTAGTTGATCGTGGGTCAGTCGGTCCTAAGCTTATGATATATAATTTTTTCTCATATGGTTATATAACTAGAGGCCATCGAGAAACGCCCGAGGCTCAGATCACAATAGTAAGACCCCTTGAACCGCTGCGGCGTCGTCGCGTTGGACGGCAAGCGAGAGCCATTGTCGTAGGAGTTCTTCGGCACACTTATCATCTGGTAACTTCCCGGTAGTCGGGCCCAGTTCACTCAAGGTTTCAAACGCGATGGGCCGACAGTCGTGCGGGTATCCCAGCTACGGTATTTCCTGATTTTACTAAGTTTAGCAGATCTGATTACAAAGACAGCCTGGGCGGCCCTGGGACTTGATGGGAAGGGGGGCGGTGGGCATACGGAGTCAGACACAATCGCGTTTTAAATCAGCATCTTCTTTCTTTTGCGAAGGAAGTAAGTAAGCGTATACTGCTCTGATGACATATCTTTAAAGGTTGTAGTAGATGCACAGGAGACCGGCCGATCTCGGAGAGGACGTGTGCTAAAGCCAACACGTGCTTAGCGGCTCTGATGCTGTCACCAAAATTGGTTTAGGATTTACCCACATGATTCTCACGGAGTAAGCGACTGTTTTTGAAATTCTGGCCCTAAGGTCCCCGCACCGTACGTTTCCTGCTAAGTACGAAGCCACGCTCAATGGAATGAAGCTCATATCTCTTACGAGGAGTCTCTCAAGGGCCCAACGCCTTGGCCAAGTTGGCTTTTCCAGAGCACTCGGCCAGACTCACTAACCTCGTACACAATGCCACTGAGCCGCCAAAAATTTAGATTCCTGGTTGAATGCACTTCGGAGTGCACCGCTTGACACATTTCTAGTCGACGCGGCGGCCTGCATGTCGGCCTGCACCTGTCCAGGATCTCTATCTAAACACGTTTGGCAATACTGGCTCAAAGGCACGTCGAACGGCGAATGCATTTGTCATAGCCGCACGAACTTGTTTTGCCTTGAACACTTGAGTTTGGCAACAGCGTCGGAGAGGAGATCAGTGAGCATTCTCGGTCTCTAATGAAGTTCAGGCCAGCAACTGAACTTTTAGCAAAAAATATTACCGCGAAGTTAACATGTTCCTCTTTCCGCGGTTTTTTGTAGTGAGGTGGCGGAAATGTCCTCTTCTGTAGTGGGAGTGAAGTTACCAAAAAAATAGTGTATCGAGCTTTTTATACTGAAATATCTGCACCAGGTCTGCCATTGCAAAAGCCCCAGTGTTTCTATCAGAAAACTATTTTTGCACCTGTTGAATTGCATCCAGCGTTACTCAAAAGAAAAAAATGTTGCACAAATTTTTTTTTAAGAAATGAAATTCCTATATCTTGGCTTTAATGCTTAATTGCTAATTTTTACATCATGTTTATATTAACTATTGCGTCTAAACGAATGCACACCTAATAACAATTATTTTGGCACCAAGTCAATCGCGCTACAAGCTGATATTGGGAAGTAATGCCGGTTTTATGACATACACATCAAAGTAAATTTATGCGCATACGCTAACGTTTCGACTAGCTTTATCAAATGAATCACTCGTGTCACTTATAGCAGCACACCAAACCAAAATTATTTAAAAAATATATATATATATTTACAGAGTTTATCTTTGAAGCGGCCTAGAATCTGTGATTCATCGTTATCCTTCGACAGGTAAACATTGTTTCTGTGAATAGAACTACCATACGTATATCTTTTGGGCGGAGTAGGTTGAAGACAAAAATGAATGAGAGCGCTTTCGGTGATTTTGTCTAATTTATGTATATGTCTAAATGAACAAATACGCAAACTGGCGTATACGAATAACAGATTCATTAGTTATAAGAAGGTTCGAGAGAGATGTGAATAAAATCAATTTAATTTTTTTGGGCCTAACTAGATGGCGTATTGCATTTAATCATTCTACAACAGACAGGACAGAATATATATTTAAAATGGCTTTGCCGACGAAGTCACAGCGGGCTCATGAGATCCTCCCCCGTACTACTTTATCAATGTGTATACAACTGCGATTTTACTTGTACGCCTTGCGAAAGCAGCAAACATCTAGGAATTATTGATATGTTCTTATACTAAGGAATTATTGAAAAGTTCTCATTTTATTGTTCTCCTCCTGAACTGTCTCAACAGCGTTATTAGCAGATAGCCAAGCAAAAAAATCCGAATCCTAATAGACAGGCGTCTTCAACCTGTACATGCACCACAATTTCTGCAGATACAAAGTAGACAGGACCATGTAGTTGTGCACGAAATGCATGCACATGATTTAGATGTTCTGCTGCTGTTGCTGTTGTAGTATATTAAATGCGTAGCAGCGTCGCCTTCTGGGTTATCAGGAACGCACAACGCGTGATCGCTGAACCTTTTTATATACCACCCTCAGAAGACGTGCGCCCTCAGTGCTTATCTTTCGGGCCCTTAAGGGCGCTCCGCTTGGGGGATGATCGCGGCCATAAAATCACGCGTTTCAGTGGTTTGAATATTGATCGATAGCAGACAGACAAATGTCACGGCTAAACGCCAAACTACTTACTAACTGCTAATATAGTTGTAACGTTATTTTATTTTACAGACACCTTGTCAGGATTCCTACCTTGTCAGCTTCGGGTAGGTAATATAAAATACCAAGTAAATAAAATCATGTGTGTTTTTACTCGCATTTAAACGTTAATCAAAGTGTTTTAACCCGTAGTGTACTGTTATTAATTCCTACGAGCTATGGGCAATCAGATCACCAAAAATACTAGGTAGCTTTCATTTTAATATCTCGACGAAAACGTTTTGTTTTTCTTTAAAAATGTCAGTGCTTAACCTTTATATGAATGGAAATGTCAGTATATATATAATATATATAAAAAAAATATAACCTTTAGGCCGCCGGATTGACTATGGACACCAGTTGCGTATGCTGCAGGCATTCTTGGAATAATACAATCTGTATCAGTGCATTTTCAAAATTAATCCACAAAAAGTCTCAACGTTATTTAGCTAGTTAACGATGATCTAGTAACTAACGTTACTAGATCATCGTTAGAACATGTAATAAATAAAAATATGAGCCTTATATATCTTGTAATGTTTGGCTTACGTCAGCAGCTGTTGTAGCACTGTCATGATGACGGTGGTTATTTTTGTTATTAATCAATATAGCATTTGAAATTGAATAGAAGCTCCTTTCTTCACGACATAAATCGCAAGGCAAGCCTGGTCGTAGGAGGCACTTGTGCAGCCGACCTGTTATGAATATCCCTTGCTTCGCGTCAGGCGTACATATTATGGATGTGTTCCGTCCTCATAACACAATATTCGCTGATTATGTGGGTTGTAGATGGGATTGATGTTGACATACGCTTTCAAGATGTAGGATAGCAGTGTCCGTTAGGCAGTATTGGCATAGACAGCGTCGGTTGGCGGCAATGGTGAAGCAAGGTATATACATGGCGCCAAATAGAAGATGCCGCCACTCTCTTAGCGAAGACGCGGGAAGTCGTTAAATGCCCGGGCAATCTGTGAGTATATAAGGAGGTACGAGAATAAATGAGTCCGTAGTGGTAGGTGCGAGCCAGGCAGAGGACGTGTGTTGTTTGAGCGAGAGAATGGCGAACTCGTAACGGTCGCCGGCCGGTCATGGGGTGGTGGACACTACACAAGACAATACACATACACTTTAAAAGCGGTACACATATCCTTTCAAGGTGATATTTATCATGCATGGCCAATTTGGGTTTAGGTTATAAGTCATATACTAGCAATCAAACCATGTTTTTCTAGTCCTAAAGCTCAGGAAACCGTTGGAACCGACACAGAAGGAAGCGAAACGTAACCGTCTATGCGACGAGACGGTAATAGACATTCTAGGGTAAGGAGATACTCCTCGTGGAGATTACACAACCCTGAACACAACAATAAAAATCAAAACACGCATCATTAGAACGCCTGAATGCCGATTCAATCAAGGTTGATATCGCATCAGGCCCAGGGAGATCTTGATCCTTCGGCAAATGCGGGAAGACAGCGAGCTGTTGGTCCGGATCGAGAAAGGAAAGAAAACGGTTATAACGAAAGACGGCTGCACGTTAGGATAGAATGACATAGTCAGAAGACATCCCATGAAACACGCGTTAATACAACGAAAGTAGGCTGGCGGTAATTGTGAAAATGAAAAAAAAGCCTATCGCACGACGCTACTGAACTTATGAATGCGAAACCGAAGCAGTAAACACGAACGACACTCCGAATAGCCACAGAAATTGCAATTAGAACCACACTATTGGAAATAAAAAAGTTTCTATGAAACATGTCTAGCAGAGATCCAACTGGTCTAAACGCGTCTGGGCAATTTTATTTAATGAGTACTGCACAGGATGTATCACATTGTTGAATTTCTGAATTTGCCGAAGTCATAAAGAGAACTCCCGCAGTTAGGAAACTCTGCATTTCTAGACAAAAGAGACACATTGTAATTTGCGTTTATAGACATGATGGCACTGTGAATATTACGTTTTTCCCTAGAAGCAATATTGTCATGGTGATTTTTTTCCTAAGGTGTATTAAACAGATTTTAAACCGACACAGAAGAACGTTGGACGACCCATATTTGCCAACGTATTTGTTAGTAGAATAATGTGCATGCCAACATAGGTACGGGTTACCCTGTCTTGAGAATGCATGACAAGCTTCTATCAGCGGTACTAGCTGGGTGGTAGAGTAGTTTGTAGACAATCATATAGGCCTTCACGTCGTTATGCTACCGATGGCTATGTATCTGAATATTGATGGGTAGGATGACAACTCGACAACAAGAACAACAACACAAGTTCTGTCCAGTCCAGCTGAACACAGCCTACTAGGTCTGATATCAGTTGTTTGGTTCACTAAGTCACCCTAATAATCAAGTTCGACTTGCGGCGGAAGCTGTATTAGCTTTCCAGATATCCTGGCCTGCATATTAGGGTACATATTAGGGATGTGTTCCGTTCTTATGACACAATTATTCGCGTTATTGTACAATTATACACAACAAATATTCGCTGATTATGTGGGTTGTCCATGGGATTGATGTCGGCTTTATAAACTACGACATTCTTATATGCCGTAATTTATAGAGCCGATTCATCCTACCGAAGGGGCCGATGACCGAAAGAAAGATGCGTTCGACTAAGTTTTCCCAACCCTGCAGAACCACTGCCTTGCCTTGTCAAGCTTTAGGCCCCGATCTAGGGAGCCGGTTGACTCGTTCGGCTCTATCGAACATCAGTGTGCGGCCGTCGCGTTTCGTCGTCCTGCATTGCCGGTGCATCATGCAGTCTACAAGCTCTTGTTCTCGAGACCCCTGTCTTCTGAAGGTGGGACTCTGAAGTCCTCCTTGTCGGCGATCATTTGTCGCAAGACAATATGCGCTGTGCAGTAAACAAAATCATCATGAGGACCTCCACTGAGCCATCGTTCGTCATTTGGGTATTTCTTCGCAAGGTAGGAACACATTTAGGACGCACTCAGTTTCATTAATAATTAGTCGTTTGATTTTTCGGAAATATTTGTTTCTGTGATTTTAAGCAATACAATACTGAGCTTCTCTGAACCGTTTAGATAGCAGTTTTACATCTCCTCCGCAAAATGGATAACGGCCATAGGAATGGTATATTATTTTACGTCTCAGGCACTCTCAAAGTTGCACATGCGTGCTGCGGACTTGGCTGCGTGCGCGAGGTATTTTTTGGAGTTAATACGACGTTGAAAATAATACAAAACATGCTTCACACAATACAATCTGTGAAGGCATTCTAAACTCCTGGAATGTGCATACATCAGCATAGTCTGGGACATTGTAAAATTCTAAAATATAAATTTTAATTTTTGCGTTAAACGTTTAAACACTTAGAAACGCATGATACGGTTTGGTGATGTAATGGCACGGTGAACTCGATTAAAAGCAGCGAAAGCAAAATAATCAAAGACATTTTTTCGACACGTTGTATGCAGATACTCAACAGATATCGACGTGCTCAAATAATTTGGTCTGTATGTTCGCAAAAAAGCTGCAGCAAGCTTGTATTGATTCGCGACGCACTGGGTGAATCTGGCAAATAATCTCAACCCGCACATGCGAGCGTGGTGTCGACGCTTCCAAAGTTTGCGGTTTCATAATTAAGGAGCCCTCAGTCTGGGAAGTCAGGTATGATGCGTTACATTAGAGAGACATTGCCGTATAAACGGAAACTGGAACAAAAGTCGTGGAGTCTCAATCTAGGCAAATAGTTTTAATTAGTAAAAAAAAATGTAATTCAGAAATACGTATAACTGATGTACTACTGGTCTTATTTACATGCAACGATGGCTCAAGGACCCCACAGACATTTGTATATATATATATATATATATATGTCTTCCGTCTAAATTAGCGTTTCTTGCCTAGAGTTTTGCTTAATATGACCCCTGCTCGCACTGATCACCTTTTAATTTTGGGGCCTAAAGCGCATACAAGTGCGTGTCGAAATGTCCCTGTCTAAAACGTTGAACGCTTTTTCAATATAATCGTGCCGTCGTGAATCTTCCTCTTGACTGTGTAGGAACCTGGGTTTGTTTGTTCTGAAGACGTGTGTAATATGCTGCAATCCGCTGAACTATCCGTAGACTGACATCAAGTAAATTTGCAATCTTGGCGCAGGTCCGCCCGTCCGCGCAGGTGGGCACGGACAGTTGCTGCATCTCCCTCATATTTCAAAGATGACGCATCATTTATTGCCATGGTTCACACGGATTCGTGTCCTACTAAATACGAGGTGCCGTCTGTCGTGCATCAATCGGAGAAGCGGATTTCCGATACGACGATGATTCGAATTGAAAAGCGCGTCAATTTTAACGAAACGCCACGTGTATGGAACACACACATATATATATATATATATATATATATATATATATATATATATATAGATATATATATATACCTACATATATATATCATATGTTCGACGATGAATAATGCTCCCTTGCCGCAGTTGCGTACAATTGCCAACATACGGATAAGTACATACGAGGTCTCGGCCAACTGTTATGTGAAAACGGTGACTTGTGTTTATGTAAAACCTATTCATATTGTGCTTATTTCGTGCCTTACAGGTTTATGATAGATAAATAGATATTCGGGTGTGTACTCTGTACAAACAAATGTGTCGACATGTCGGCAATTAAGACAAAGTGACTATGTGTATCATTATTTGGCTTTATTTCAGCGCGGACGCGTGTGTGTTGTTCATTTCGTTGATAGTAACTCACCCATGCATCCATAAGTCAATAGGCGAACTACTAGTCTGCAGGGAATGCTTGGATGTATAGCAACGCCCTATTCCTAAGCTTCCATAGGAGGCGTCAACCTATCGTCGGCCAAGGGCGGCTCCAATGTCATACTAAACTAGACACTGCCAAATATATACAAATAGACAAACATACACACACACATAAACACACTAATATACTATTGTGCGAAGATACTACTGTCTGTATATATATATATATATATATCTATATATATATATATATATATCTATATATAAGATTTTATTTAATCAAAATAGTATTTGGAACGGGACCTCAGGGACCCCTACAGCGGAGGGAAGAGACCCTGAAACTGATTGCTGCGTTTCCTGCTGAACTTCGATCGATATGCGCTGCAGTAGGTCCTCTCAGAACGAGTGCCCTTTGTTACCGCGTTTAGTCTTTTTCCAAGCTCTTTGAAAAATGTCGACATTCCTGGCTCATGGGTCCATAAGTCTCTTTGGGAATTGGCTGGGAATAAATCTCTGTAGGTGTTGAGACAAGCACGTCGGACCGGTGGGGGAACCCGTGAGTGGCCTCGCCAAATGATCCTTAGAGCTCGCCACTCTCCTAATGGCCCATAGTACTGTTCTATGGATATCTGGGGCATTAGAGAGTGAGGCTTAAGGGGGGAGTGTGTTTAGTGGGTAGCAGTCTTGGCGGACCAATATCCAACCGGTAGGTCCAGTCCCACACTGCCGGTAGCACTGTGACGCATAGACAGGGGGCAGTAGTATAAGGAAGACGCGGCGTGATTGAGAGATAGGCGTGTTTCTGACATCTGTATTGACCAGGGAACAAACAGAGCTAGGAAATGTATAAAGTAATATTATATAGTAATATATAATTAATATATTGTGACACTGTATTTAGATATATATATATAATTATATATATATATATATATCAGTTGTATATCATTTTTATTTCAAATTCATTGGACTCTAGTTTTCACTGCACGGTGAGAGAAGGCGTTATTGCGGCATGATCCTTAATTGTCTTTGGCCGAATTTTGGACGGATCGATGCGTGTGAACTCTAGCTCTAACATACAATCGAGCTTTTGAGCATTAAGTGTCCCGGTGGACTGAAATCTCGTGTAAATGGGACATTCACTGGCTTTCAGATTTCCGATTTAACGCCCTGTCCTGTGGGTTTCATTCTTGTGTTCTATGTTACTTTAAAGACCTCAGGATATTTTTCAATTTATAAATATATTCCTGCACTAACTTTTGTACAGTCAGTTCATTTCACTCAAAGTCAGCGGATCCTCGCACAAACGTTTGTTAATTGTTGTTTCATTTTTACAAAACTGAATAAATTGATCACATTTACAACATAGACATTGCACAATAGTATAAACATTCGTATTGGACTGCTTCCACAATTTTGTGCCCGCGGTCGAACCTGAATGACCGATCAGGTCTTTATACATACCGACACTTACACACATATATATGATGTATGTATGTATATATATATATATATATATATATATATATATAGATATATATATATATAATATATATATATATTATGCTAAATGTTTTAACGCACATTGCATTTTATTGGTGGGCACCACTTTTCTGTACACTGCAGTACAATCTGCTTTTTGCCATCCCATACCATCGCCCAGACTATATCGACGACTGTCAAAACAATTTAGCAATATAGAGACCTGCAGGGAACCTTTACGTATAGTTGCCGTAAGCAGGATAAATGAATCCTAACCAAATTCTAGCATGACCGAAGGAGAAGGGACTGATGACGCAAACTAAGGCAATCTCACCCCATGTGAGGGGGTTGAAGACACTCATATATATATGACTCGTATATTGAAGAAACTCCAAAAATGAGATGTTAGTGCCACCTGGCGCGATTTATTGGTGAGCACGTCTGCTTGTTATTGACTTACTTGTCGTCCACTTTTCTTCTTCAAAAGTCAACGGATGTCTACATATGTAAACTGTACGGTTGGCTTTTCGAAACATGGTGCGTTTAAGCGGCAAACTAAACACAAATCGATAAACTTTGTACCGGCGCTAACTACGCTGAGCCTGATCAGGTTTAAAGATTAAATGAAAGTGTGCGAGAACAATTCATCCTAGGACAAGATGTAGGACTACATAACGACAAATGCGATTCTTTACATTTTTCTACATACGCACCATAGGCATATATACACACATCCAGGTGTCTAAACCAAGTTTGGCCGGATAGAGGCATCGTAGATTTCGTCAAAAATATGCATTTTTTCCAATGGAATATGAGAAACAATAAACAGTCGTGGTTTCCATGTCACATATAAACTAGACATTTCCCCTTTCCCATTTATAATTAAATGTGTAATTCCCCTACCGCTTATAGACGATATTTCCCTCCAAAAAGCAGCATTTCAACGAGTTCAACGCCTCCCCAAAGTCTGGCCAAAATGAATTTTCGAACATTTTTATATGGTGCTTAAATCTTGCAGATCCTTACACGTTATCTTTTCCACTTACATATTCACGTAGTGGTAATGCTAGTTATAAGCGCGAATGAAAACAGCCGTTACTAGCGCCATAAAGAACAGTAAGGATCAGTCAACTACAAACGCTATAGCACAAGTAATGTCCTAATGTTCAGTAAAAATGAACTATGCACCATTA
>QVRM01001396.1:0-76499 GCA_003439945.1 Dermanyssus gallinae
TTGTGCTCGCTCTCTCACGTCTCATGCAGCGCGACTCATCTACTGATCCGAAACTATCAGAAGACGTATTATGGATAACAAAAACCACTACCCACCAGCAATAACAGCAGCAGCAGCAAATCTCGACAATGACCAGTGACAATGACGAAGACATCAACAACAACAGCAACAGCAACAACAATAATAATTTTGTTGCTGTTAAGCACAGTGACGGGCTGCGAAGCATGGACACCATGACCGATCGTATCGTAGAAGTCGTTAACGTTAACACGGCCGCAATTAATTTGGACGAACGGTAGACGAAACTCATCTGATATCATTTATGTAGATAAGCCGGGACAAACCTGTCTACCCCCTCCCCCCGCCTCCTTCCAAGAAGGGAAAAACAGGGAGGTTATCTCATATTGTCGATTCCCATTTTTTCTCATCTCCCAAGCTCTGCGACGAGCTGCCACGCAGTTGCTTTGGATTATTTTTCTGCTGCTGCTACTGATGCCGGCAGGTACTGTCGCTGTGTTCGTTCACAACGACCGTGACAAGAGACCGCTAATGATCGGCCAAAAGTTCGGTGGTGGTTCTTCGTTGTTGGTTGGTTGGCCTATAGCTGTACTTAACAGTACTGACAGTATCAACACTTTTGCTAACAGTACTGACACCACGTGGTCTGAAGCTCCCACTCATTTATCGGTGACTGGTGGCTGTAGCATGAATGTGTGTGTGCATGTGCCTTCTCTATTTGTGTAAATGAATGTGTGAACTGTTGTATCTATTCGCGAAGGAAAGCCGCAACTGGCGAATAGCTATTAGTACAATAATACGACTACGATGTCTACAAATATCGGTGTTACACGTAACATTTTTCAAGTGCCTTTTATTGATAACATGTTCGATGACTTTATTATTCCGTAAGCCTAATACACAATATTAATAACCCGTATACCGTTTTGCACTGATGCACCCAAACGTCATCTACAGACAAAGGGTATATTATGTGTAGGAACACGTACACTACATGTATTTACTACGCTGTCTACAAATACCGTAGTTACACGTAACATTGTATAAGTGCCCTTTATTGATAACATTTATGATAACATTTCTATATCCATACATCATCTACAGATGAAGGGTATATTATGTGTAGACACACACACGTACCCTACACGATTTTATTGAAATCTTCCTAACGAGGCCAGAATAGTATGCAACGACACAGCAGTGCAAGAGGATGCCTCACGATGTCGTGTGGGAGTCGCTCGAACTTGGGAGCGTCCTTGTTCCAGCTTTTTCGCGCCAGTGGCAGAGCAAATCAATTGCGCGGCAGGCAGCTCTCCGCAGAACTGTCCTAAGCCTGTCCAAGCACGACAATTCCGGTTAGAAGATAGCTGTTTAGGTTTGCTTTGGAACTGCTATTTTGTATGGCACATCTCGCACCTTCTACTCGTGGGCACACGACGATCGTCACGAGCTTGATCATTCAAACACAGCATGGCAGCAAGTGGCAAACCTTGGTTAAGCTTCTCCTTCTGTTTTGTGTCCGCGTCTGAATGCTCATTGTTCATTAAGGCATGCTCATGTGCGTACTTAAAGATGCTCGTAACGAGCATGAAGAAGAGAAGCTGGGCGAATTGAGCCAGAAAGCGAGCGTAGAAAGACAGAGGGATGGCGGGAGAGAAATAAGGACATAGAAGGTCAAAGAGAGCTGCTTAGAGATGCTGCTGTTATGTTTGCAACGTCTCGGCAGGGACGCAGGCCTGTAGGGTAGATAATTACGATACCGTTTTGGAGGAGACGTGTGTAAATGCAGATACAACTGTTAAAGTTCTCTGTTTGTTATACTTTACTCTATTAGACACGTTTCGAACGTATAGCTAGTAGTAGAAGCAAGTAACGTGGATAACACGTTCCAACCATCGCTTAGTTACTTGCTTATTGGCTGAAGCAGCCATATAGTATACTGGATAACTTAGGATGCGCCCAGACAAAGCCTCAGGAGAAGCGTAATATCTTACTCTTTAAACTCTATGGATACAGAACGCTTGCGGTGAGCTCGGAGTTGTAAGCTATGCACATGAAAATCATTAATTTTATGCGAAGACGCTTCTATTTGTCTGATGATTTGCGATTAGAGGTGACCTCTTGATACGCCTTAGTACGTATAAAATTGCTCGTATAAATACTAATAAAACAACCATTCCTGTTGCTGGCAGTAAATGTGATACCAGAATCAATAGTTGCCAGATCAACCTTTATATGGTTGAATAGAAGAGACTTAAGTCGAACTGAATTTGATAGACAGACGTACCCGTACAGTTAAAACGTTACATGAACAAGTTAGAACGAAAAAAGCTAGAAAAGCCTGGTGATCGAAGGGGCTGAGTCTGTCTATGTTATGCATGGTCAAATTATTCATGTACGGGCGGGGTAGTGGTAGTAAAATCTGCACTACCAGTTCGTCATGCCAGTGAGGAGCAAGTGATGCGAAACAAACGCATTACCATTATCATCACCATCATCATCAACCCTTTCGGACTTAACGACCGCTTTGAGCCCGTGGCCCGCGTATAGGTCAAGACGATTGATTGGTCATCACTAAAAGATGACGGACGCCAGACAACAGAATACGAGGTTTGCACGTGGCGCACGTGGCGCACGCGGCCCTGGACCCTGTGCGCGTTGCGAAACGCTGCTGTCGAGCAGACGAGCGTCAAAACATGCTCCATAGTGGGCCTGAAAGCGTAGACGTCGTGCGTAAAGACAGACAGCGCGACAATTCACCAGTCCAGACAGTGTCTAGTCAGTGCGCATGGAAGGGCAAGGCTAGATTTGGCACGAGAAGTCCAGTTGGCTGGAATCACCGTTGTTGGTCTGTCGCTTAGATAGACTCTTTCTCCTGGCTGTGCCCTTCACGTGACCTTCATCAGTTCGGGAGCTCCAGTCCAGCCAGTCCAAAGCGTGTCGAGTCAATGCGAAGGGCAAGGTTACATCCGGCACGGGAAGCCTGGTTGCCCGGGACCACCGCTGTTCGCCCGTCGCTCAGGTGGATTGTTTCTCCTGGCTGTGGAGTCGTTGCGTGGCCTTGTATCGGTTCGGGAGTTGCCGGTCCAGAGAGTGTTGAGTCGACGCAAAGAGCAAGGCTAGACTCGGTTCGCAAAGCCCGGTTGGTTGGCTGGAGCCCACTTGTAGTTGGCCGACACCCACTCAGATAGGTTCCTGGCTCTGCTGACTGTGTCCAGGCCGTAGCCTTGCACCGGTCGGGAGTTCCCGATTTCCACGCGTGACTGCTTCTACCATGCCAGGCTACAGTGAGGTGGCATTTAGTGATGACACTGATGAGTACAGACAGTGTTGTTTGATGTTGGCGAGTCAGGTCATGACGATCACACGTGTCTACTTTACAAAGCCGCTGATGCTGCTGCTGGAACTGCCGCTGCGAACGCGTGTGGTAACAAACGCTGGGAATTCCCTTCGTTCGACCCTACGTAGATCATGACGGGTACAAACATAATAATAATGATCAGAATCAAATTAGCGGAGATCAGCGTATGCAACTACTACTCCACAACCTGCTAATGTCATTGTCCTCGCCGTCCTTGAACTATTGAAGATATGCGCGTGTCTCTTTCTCTCTTCTTATTGTTCTCCTCGTCCCCCTCTCTCGCTTTTTTCCCCTTGCTCTATATATATATATATATATATATATATGCTAGAACCTCTCTCAAAACAAGCGCCCTACATGAGAAATGTGCTTCGGCACCATGTGGGCGATTTTTTTTTAAAGGAGCAATTTTATCAGGGGGCTGTGGGTGTCTAGCCTAAGCTATCAGTTCGCGTTTATCTTTGTTAGCGTCCTCATTCACACTGGACTTATTTTCAGTTTCTCCAGTAGAGTATATAACAGCCGGGCAACTGAAGCCTACGATTATAATATTTATGATCCGTGGGTGCATATTGGTGGTTAATGATGGAAGCAATACCTTTTTGAAGACCTCTAAAGGTTCAAGTCAATTAAAACTCTACTAGCTTTGTCCATACGGCTGAGTGCTTGAACTTTACCTCCATACTGCCTCCTGTTTATTCCGAAAGTCTAACAGCTAAATACTATACGCATATATCACTATAGGCACGATAGGTAGGCCCTATTTCGAGCGAAACCGGTGTTCCCACACCTTGGTCTGGATTCACCGCTTTTACGCTCTTCTTGAGTTTTAACGTTAGATTAATTTAATCTACAAGCGGAGACGTTGTGCATAACGGTTTTGGCTGGGTAGGCTGTATCTCTTTGCCAACAGCACGGTGTAACCAACCGCAAATACTAACCCAAGTAGGAAGGTATTTCTCTTACTAACTTTCCACACATTTACTGCAAAGCGCGCCTAACACTCGAGTCCGCTGTGTTGCCATCTGATGGTCCATGCGTTTTGTAATCTCACCGGACTAAGTGGGCAGCCTTGGCAGTGGCTTATAATAATAGGCTTATAAAATTTACTTATATATATATATATATATATATATATATATAGACAGCCTTGGGAGTGGCTTATAATTATAAGCTTATAAAAAAAAATATATATATATATATTTTTGTGTTATCAGCGTACAGTTGTGTGCGTAACCAACGTGTCGTCTTGATTCCAGCGAGTGCTATTTATTTGCTCATCTCATAGCGTTTTATATATATATATATATATATATATATATATACATATACAGGCATATTTGTGTATATGCATATATATATATATACACAAACGTGCAGCTGCAGTAGCATCAACAGTACTAGTAGTGTATATATATATATATATATATATTTTTTTTTACGTTTTTCCGTAAGGCGTATGCCTGTGTGCGGTTTTTTCATGTCATGGCTGATGTTTAATCCACTCTGGCATTTACCTTGTCTAAATTGGAAAGCCATGCAAACCAATTTAAGAGTGGCCGGTCTGGGTCTCGAACCCAGGCCTCCCGAATACAAGGCAAAGGCTTGGCCACTAAGCCATCTTCTTGCTCGGTATATAGTGAACTCATAACGTCATGGGGAACTTGACAACGATAATAGACGGCGGCACGTTGCAACGACATCGACAAAGACCGATATATATATATATATATATATATGATCATGCATAGACGGAGACTGGCTATGTGTACTGTGTCGTCCATCCATCATACGTGAACGAATGTGAGATTGAATCAATGAATGAGTGAATGAATGAATAACCAAAATAGAAAACCAAACAAACGAACCCCGAATGACTCGAACGCATCAAATACGCGTCTAACTTCTTTGTTCTTCCTACTATGCTACTATGCTTGTTTGTTGGTGTCTACTCGGTCTCGTCCGCCTCGCTTCCTGTTTGCTTGTTCGTTCGATTTCTGCTCCTCTTCTGACGACGTGTTGTTTCCATCTTGTCGTCGTCGTCGTCGTGGGCTTCGTCATCAATTCGTCGCTGAGTAGCTACAAATCGTCACGACGGTAGACGTCGGACACGACGCTGACGTCAACATTTACGTTGTCTGTCTGCTTATTTGCCTATATATATATATATATATATATATATATATATATATATATATATATATATACGCTATGGCGGTAACGTGGCAACACGACAAATCGCACGGATCGCATGACTGGCAAAGCGACGTTCGGACATAGTAGACATTGTGTGATATAGATAGTCAAACAAACCAACAACCAATGGGTGCGTTGGCAACTGGTGCTGCTGTTGCTGCTGCTGCAGCTGCAACTGCATCTAAAAGCAGACGTGCACAACACACGTGCATCTGCCATGTGCCGTTGCTGATCAGCCACTTGATTGTTGTACTGCTGTTGTTGCAACGAAACCAAATATCTGCAGGGCTTGCGGCAGCCAGCCGCCGCGCCACTACAGCAGCCAACGACAACATCAGCAGCAGCAACAACAACAGTAACAAAACACACAACAACAACAACAACAGTAACAAAAAACGCAACAACAACAACGGCGCTTATGATAAGATTACTAGGAACAGCTACGTCGGCGACTGCGCATGTGATGGTGAGAATGTTGCGAAGTCCCGCCCATAGCGTCGAGGGCGGGGCCTGTAGCGTATCATGCTGTTGCTGCAAAATGGGAGGGGAGAGGCCGGCGTGTGTATTTGCCCCATCTGTCCCACGCACACACACACACACCCAGACACACGCATAGATAGACACAGCGCGGCAGGACACGTCCCCAACCAGCCAGCCAGCCAGCCAGCCATACCGCCACATGGATCGCAGGGTAGGCGGAGCTTGACAGTTGGCGAACAACAAGTGGCGTGCGAATGGCACGCCATTGACGAGTGAAAACGATCATGACATCACGTCATGAAACGAGGCCGTCACACTATGGCGCCGGCACCGATGATGATGGTGATGGCAATGCCGCCAATGATGATGGTGATGGCAATGCCGATGGTGATTATTACTATGATGGTCATGGTTATAGTAACGTTGTTGTTGTTGTTGTTGTTGTTGTTGTTGTTGATGATGATGAAAATGAATTGAGAATGATTGTCATGATGGTAACGTTGTCGTTGTTGTTGGTGATGATGGTGATGATGATGATGATGATGACGGGCATGCTGATAATGGTGACGGGTGATGCTGTTTGTGTTGGTGGTGGTGGTGGTGACGATGTATTATAGTTGGCGATTGTGTTGGTGGCGATGAGGAGGACGTTGTGAACGTAACACAATGCAGCTCGTTATGATAGGCTCAGTGGGCAAATCTACTACACGCCGTGGTGGCGGTCCTTCGTTCGTTCATCCACCCACCCACCCACCCACCCTCTCATGTATTCATTCAGGACGATCGGTCGCGGCGATCGTGAAATTCGGGGGTGATAATATGTTGTTGTTATCGTTGCTGTGATGTTGTTGTTGTTGTTGCTGCTGTGATGTTGTTGTTGTTGTTGTTGCTGCTGTGATGTTGTTGTTGCTGTTGCTGTCGTTGTTGTTGTTGTTGTTGTTGCTCTCGTTGTTGTTGTCATCGTTGTTGTTGTTGTTGTTGTTATTGTTGCTGTGCTATTCTTGTTGTTGCTGTGATGTTGTTGTTGGTGCTGCTGCTGCTGCTGTGTTGTTGTTGTTGTTGTTGCTCTCGTTGTTGTTGTCATCGTTGTTGTTGTTGTTGTTGTTATTGTTGCTGTGCTATTCTTGTTGTTGCTGTGATGTTGTTGTTGGTGCTGCTGCTGCTGCTGTGTTGTTGTTGTTGTTGTTGCTCTCGTTGTTGTTGTCATCGTTGTTGTTGTTGTTGTTATTGTTGCTGTGCTATTCTTGTTGTTGCTGTGATGTTGTTGTTGGTGCTGCTGCTGCTGCTGTGTTGTTGTTGTTGTTGTTGCTCTCGTTGTTGTTGTCATCGTTGTTGTTGTTGTTGTTGTTATTGTTGCTGTGCTATTCTTGTTGTTGCTGTGATGTTGTTGTTGGTGCTGCTGCTGCTGCTGTGTTGTTGTTGTTGTTGTTGTTGCTCTCGTTGTTGTTGTCATCGTTGTTGTTGTTGTTGTTATTGTTGCTGTGCTATTCTTGTTGTTGCTGTGATGTTGTTGTTGGTGCTGCTGCTGTGTTGTTGTTGTTGTTGCTCTCGTTGTTGTTGTCATCGTTGTTGTTGTTGTTATTGTTGCTGTGCTATTCTTGTTGTTGCTGTGATGTTGTTGTTGGTGCTGCTGCTGTGTTGTTGTTGTTGTTGTTGTTGTTGTTGCTGTTGTGTCTGTATCCGATCTCACACTCATTGATGCGCCAAGTATACGGTTGGCAACGTGTGAATACACAGACAGACGCGCAACAGCACACGGACAAAAAACAGCATCCAGTTGCCACACACACACAGATTTATTCATACAGATATACACGATTGATGCGCGTATCGCCACATCCGTTACAACTACGCCACACGTTAATGAGGTAGCCTACGAATTCAGTAAGGTCCTGACCTCCGTGACACCTAACTATCTCGTATCAGCATATTTGCAAATAACTTGTGACCTGAAAGAAATTGCTGTATCTTCAAAATAGATAAATTATACGAGAGGCAATTATAGAAACCTTAGAATTGTCCTAAATGGCGGCGTAAGTAACGGCTACCCATGGAATCAAAGAGTGCACACAGTATGGAGATGAGGCGATTCGAGTTCACGGTAAAGGTTTCTATACCTGGAGGCTTTGACATGCCCAGTAAATTCTTAGCAGGTTTGAAATTCCTACAGTGTGCACTAGAAGGCCGCCACAGAGTCTAGTTCAACATACGGTAATTCAGTGACGATTATGTCTGTTAAATGGACTAGAAACGTTCTTGAAAGCCGATGACGAAATCTGTCTAGTCGAGGCATGAAGATGGCTGGGCGCTGCTCGGTAGCGCCAGAATTGCAACGAACTTCATTGACGCACCTTTAACAGAAGAGATGCGCTGAGTAAAAACTATACGCAGCCATGATGAGCACGATACCACGACACATGTGGCCATGTGCAATATTTATAATAAAGGGCTTGTCACAGTGCAAGGTATACTGACGTAACCGAACTTGATACAGCCAATATTGTATCGGTGAGTTTTAGACATTCACTGCGGTGGGGTAGACACAAATAGTTTTTTTCTAGCGTACGGTGGAGTCACGTGTTTTGAGGCCTCTAAAGGCTATCATATCAACCGATATCCCTCAATTTTTGTTTATTTTATTTTAATAATCAAAACTTTAGTAGTCGAGTGTTGGGTTACAGGGAAATATCTCGAGAAAAACCGATATCCTTTGTAGCAAAAACTGCCAAGCCCTCCTATCCAACCTCTTAGTTAACTCTGCACATAATATGCATCGACTCGTCATTTTATTGCATTTTGCCATAATTCTATTTTCAGTGATGTGAAAAAAAACACTAGTTGTGCCATATGTGCGTGTTTATAGTTTACTATTACCACCGGGTGTTAATAGACCATAATACTTAATTCCGTTTTTTATGTTTTATTACTAGCAAGCAAATTCATTTAACAGCTTGTTTAAAAAGCCTCAAATAATAAAGCAGAAGATGACCCAAGATCATCTATAGCGGAAGATACCCAAGCCATTTTGGAATCTATTTGTTCATGCCCACAACAAGAATCGTATACAAAAACGGTGACAGCTCTTGTGAAACCCCTGACCGCGCAGAGAATTTAAATACCAAAAAGAGCTTAAGATCATCTATAACGCTATATGTTTAAAATATTCTGTAATGTGAGTATATTTTTCATGCCCAGCAATCGTGTATATTGTAGATATTGGCAATATCGAAATAAAATAGGCATCTTTTTACACGCGTCTCTTTATGAGCGTAATGAGAGTGTATTGAGGTATTTAACGTTAAAACTTCAAATTTAGACATGCCCAGCTCTTGCGAACCTACTCGATACGACTGTTTCTATTTTTGTAGTGTTAGTTTTATTCCGAACACACTGACTTGTTCGATCTTTCAATGTAACAAATAGATCTTACACAATCACTTTGTAAAACTATCTCCAGCCAATCTAACACATGTTAGTCATTTCATTGTCACTCCTAGACAAGACATAATTGCTTCCCCATTACAGGGAGAGCAACACAACAGAACAGATACAGTACTCGTCTGGCTTATAATAACACTCCTTATCTACAGAATATGACAAGCGCAGTATACGGAATAAAGTGTTGCGACGTGCAGACTTGTCCTGGGCACACGCTTCTATGTGTGCCCAGGACAAGTCTGCGCGCTGTGCTGCTTTCATGTGCCTGGAATCTCTGGAAAAAAATTGCTTTTGCACTTCTTTAATAAAACGGGTCAGCCAAGAGGTATACTAGTCGATTGCGTGCCAATGTGTGGAGCTCATGGCTTACTTGAGAAAAGCCGGGGTCACTCGGCCCAGCGTTTCCGACGTTATAAGCTACGCTCATATACTTGGAGATGTACTGTATAGCATAAGTTGCCATTCGTGCCAAGATGTGGGCCCGAAAGCCGTAGGCAAAAAAAGGCCAAGGTGGGGGAAGCTGGTGACTTATTTCAGAGAGGTACAATAGAGCTGGAAATTCCAGCTGATGAGCGAGAATCCCAATATGGCTAAAACGTATACCAGTACATCATCCGTGTAGAGCAACAACTCCGCTCGAATCAATCCTTTGCTCCCAGAATTTTTGTGAGATATCATTGAGAAAGACTGAAAACATTAGGGGACACATGCGGCCTTCATAGGAGGCTCCTGTGTATATATGTATGTATAGAGAACCCGTGATAACACGTTCGCGCGGAGACAATTGTCTACTCCAAAGTTCTAATATATATATATATATATATATATATATATATATATATATATATCCAGAAATGCTCTTTCATCATCAATGAATGTTAACCCAATTATACTGAAACACGCTGCATATCACGGTCTATTGATATGTAGCGTACTTCACTATAAAAAAAAGTACTGTGCTTCCTTCAGTAGTTTTTACCTGTTTACGTACGTACAACAACCAACCAAGTGTATGCTCGCCTAGTGGTGATGTTGATCGCTGTTTAGTCATTAGTCAGCCGCAAAATTTCCAGTTTGTTGACCACGAGTAATTAAGCTAACTGAAGTCTGCCTGGTTGTGCTGGTCTCTTTGGTGCGTTACTTTTTGGGTCCTGGCTTGTGTAACGGTCGGTTTATCTCGTCGTCCACGCATTGTCAACGGCACGCATTGGCGACAACAGCGACGGCAGCGCGGTCGGCGTCTCTGCCTTCCGCAGGGCATGCGAGCCACTGAGTTCGGATGGCTGTTTCTCGTCGTGCTACGGGTGCCTGTACCCCAACTGTGGCTGCTGTTGGCGGCCGCCGTCGTGACCACGGGCGTCCTGCAGGCGTCCTGCGGGGCGCTCGCAGCCCTCAACCCCGACCAGCGAATCGCGTCCAAGTTGCTCCGGCCCCGGCCCGAGGAGCGTTACCACCTGCCGCAGCCGGTCGACGCTCCGCTACCTTATCGGCGGCCCGACATCAACGAGGAGACGCTGCGTCGGATTCTCGGTGCCGACTTTCAGCCCAAGTACATGAGTATCACCAAGCCCACAATGCGTTACCGCGACCCTCATCAACAGCTCAGGTTCGTTCTGCACGCCGTCCCCCTATTTCTCATTCTCTCTCCCTCTCTATCATCCTTGCTCCCACTAAACTACATTTTGAAAAAGTCCGCGGGTGCACTGATGAAAATGTCGGTAATATGTCCTTCCACACTCTTCCGCCAGGCATGTAAACCAGCCTTTGTAAATGCAAAATGTATATATATATATATATATATATATATATATATATATGTATATATATATATATATATATATATATATATATTCTGTTCTCTCTGTGTTCTCGGCTCGCATCGCCGCTTTGCCATAATCTCCGTGTCTCACGGGTCAACGGCCCGGCACGGTACGATAGGTCACGCAACGGCACACGAAGACATCGCCTGCACAAGCTGCGCCGAGGCGGCACGTCGAATCGCGAATCTCTCAAGACGCTGCTGAATGGCAGTCTTGCGGACGTGCCAAAAGATCAGCCCAATTTTCGCCGAACGCTGCGAAAGTTTCTTCAAAAGCACACCGAGTGCCGAATCACCCGTCACTGGCACGATCTCGGCGAGCGCTACTTCCCACGATACGTGCACGAGGGCAGCTGTCAACAAACTCACGCTAGCTGCTCGATACCTCCCGGTAAGTAGCGGCAAACAACGGTCGTAAAGCTTTCGCTGTTATTGCCGATGAAGATTGATAACATGTGTGTTCTATGTCACGCTCTTAGTGACAAAACTGATACAGATGTGTCTCGAGCGCGATACGCGATGTAATATGCTACTAGAGTGTTATGGTGATATGTGGACGCAAAAATCGAAATGACTTCATTGAATGCTGTATTGACGTTAAGATACGGCGCGATGTCGAAATTGGCGTAAAGAGGACACTGTAACCTAACCATTCGTGCACAACCTTTGATGATAGTAAGAAAAGCGTTTGCTCGAGACGGAACCAACTTCCGTCGTTTGGCATCGTTTTTTCTATCCCGCCGATTACGTTAATAAATGATGTTTCGTGGGCGTGCTTCTGCCTGCGTTCGCACAGAACATCGTATGCTGTTAATGAAGATCTATGTGCATATGCATTACTTATACATTTATAAATATGATTGGTCTTCCTAAACCTTTACATTCATCTGCACATGCATGCCCTTAAGGTTTGCAGAACATAATAAAGACAGAGATGTCGTGTGGTTGCGTGTGTGGACTCGTTGCAGGCATGACGTGTCGCCCGCACAAGCAGAAAGAGCTTAAGTTGCTGTGGTGGCACTGCACGACCGGAGCGTACCTGCACCGTACGCAGGTCAATCAGACGCACTTCAACGCCGAAAAGCAGGCGTGTACGTGGATACGCATGGTGTACACCGTGCTCAGTGAATGCCGATGCCGATGCAAAAACGACGACGAATCGTGACGGGCAGCCTTATGCCGTCAAGGTCAACGTCAAGGTCAACGCTATCTGCTGCTGCTGCGCACGCAGCGCAGCCCAGTACGTCGTCACGGTTAATGGGGCTCGCAGTGCAAAAAGTCGTCGACGCCCGTCGACCAGCCTATTTGCCGGCACTTCTCGGTCTCGTGTCACTACGTTCTACGTGCCTATGCCGGCTTGAGCGGCACAGCCATAGTCATCTGTCCATCCATCTATTCATGCATTCGTTTAGTGAGGCCGGAAACGCGGCGCGGGCGGTCAGAAGCGCAAACCAAGCTATCGTAATACCAGCAGCAGCAGCAGCAGCAGCATCAGCAGTGGCAGCTGCAGGAGCAGTCGCGTCGACAGCATCAGCAAATACAGCATAGTCTCTCAGCTAACCCCCAGTTGCTATTGTTGTTACAATTTGTGTGCGTTATTGTACGACATTACCGCCCCTGTAGCTCCTCCACAAGCACAACTACAGCAAAAAACGTTTTGGTTTTGGTTGATACTATAATAACGAGGAGCCAGTCAAGTAGTGGAGCTTGCCCGTTGTCGAAATGCTGTTGCGCTATTGTCGCCCGATTTTCGCCGCCGCTGTTCACAGCGTACTGACAGACGAGCGGGACGTTCTTTCTGTCTGTCTTCTTTTGTCACAACATCACATGCTTCTACTAGGACTGACTCTAACTACTACTACTACTACTACTATCACAAGTGCGGAGGACAACAACAACAACAACAACAGCAAAAGCAACATTTACTTCATGTTAATGTTCGGGTTGGCGAAGTCTGCATTTCTGCACATGTCATGCACGGGCGTAACGGGCTGCCTTACATTCGAATGTACGCACCCGTACCCGCACACCCACACCGACAAACACAAACAAACATATAAATAGGCCGATAGATGCACATATCCATGCTGTATACACATGCATCTCCGATGTATAGCCACGCAGCGTACAGTCAGTCAGACACGCGCTTGAAAAACAGACGACTGATGACGATGATTTAGCTACTGGCGAATGCTTGTTTAAAACGCGATGCGCAAATGTGTGGCGTATACCGTTCCCACTATCTGCCCTTTGTCCGTTCGTTCGCCCGTCCCCCGTCCGCCGCCGCCGCCATCCAAATCCTCATAAATTAGTATATCATCATCATAGTATTCACCTCATCACCACCACCATCATTATCGACATCATCATCGTCATAGTATTCACCCCATCATCGTCATAGTATTCACCTCATCATCGCCATAGTATTCACCCCATCATCGGCATAGTATTCACCCCATCATCGGCATAGTATTCACCCCATCATCGGCATAGTATTCACCCCATCATCGGCATAGTATTCACCCCATCATGATCATCATCCTATTACAGTTATCACTGTTCATTCATTGTTCACTCAGTAAGGCGGCAGCCCCGGTAGTTTTCTAGTCGTAGCTAGAACAACCGAACAGCCAATCAATTAATGAATGAGTAAATCAATCAATCAATCAATTGAATACAGACACGCATTCAGCCTGTTTCAAGCGTCGAGACGACGCCTACAGGAGATCGCACCACCCAATGAGATTATCAACACGCGCGCCTTTGCGCTCGAGGGGATCTTGTCAAGTGATGATGATTGACAACGATGATTATGCAAAGAAGGACGTTGTAATTTTATTATTATTATTATTATTATTATTATTATTATTATTATTATTATTATTATTATTATTATTATTATTATTATTATTATTATTATTATTATTATTGTGACAACTCATTATGAGAGAATTATTATCATTACTGTTATTGTGATTAGTGTGGCCAATATTGGTATCGTGCATTCATCCACTCATTGCTGTCAATCGGGCGTGCGCTCAATGTAATATTGCTCAACTTCAATCAAAAATGGCTGAATGTTAGGCTGATTGGAGACCATTTGCGACATTGTGGACATGGCAACAACAACAAAAGCCTTGATAAATTGTCGTCAGTCAGCAAACACAGGCAGATCGGCAGGCCCTAGCTGTAGGCCAACGCAACCTGTAGCATGTCTGGAAAGCACACTACGGGGCAGCACGAATGATGTCGTTCGCAAACGGTTGCAACGCCCGGACATGCGGACGGGTGGTTGACTCTTACACCTTAGAGATAAGCGTCCACCTCACACCACCATCCTTGTCTCTTCTGATCAACCGTTACTCTGTACTACCCATAAGTGCTACATATGTGCAGCACACATCGCGCAGAGGACGCAAGTGACCCGACCCCACAAACCCGAAACAGCCAAATCGACCTTGTTTTGGTCGTTTTTTTGTTTGGCCTTGTTAATCCGTCGTTAACAAGCTAAGCCTAAATACAACATGAACGCTAATCAGAACAGCTCCGGCGACGACATGCGAATACCAATGTAAGAACACCAAGAAATGAAACAGCAAAACCTATGATGGAAACAGCTATGATAGCGACAACAACAACAACAATAACATGTACAAAATTAATAGTATTCAAATTGGAATTAAGCAAGCAGTTGCTACAACGTGTTGCAAACGACAATGCTAATGTTAAGGCAAACAGTCTAGTTAGAGCTAACTGAACGTAACGACGTCAGAAACATCATTGGAAGCAATGCAAGCAGCGACTACGAAAACGATAACAACAATAACAGCATACACAATGCTTCGAACGCCCAGCGAAATCTGCTCGTCAGGTTTTGCCAGTCGTAACCGTTATATTATTATTAGTCGATTATTTTTGTAACGTTTATATATATATATATATATATATATATATATATATGTATATATATATATATATATATATGTATGCATTCTTCTCTCTCTCTCTCTCTCTCTATATATATATATATATATACGACAGAGAATAATAGAGGCAGCTATAGTTCATTACACGTGGATTGCGTATACTGAACTCTAGTTTGCTCTCCCTATATATATATATATATATATATATATATGAAGCAAAAGAACATTGTGTAGACAGACGACTGGACTCTGGTTTCTGTCGACTCTAGTTCCTCAGAGAGGATCCACACCTTGCAACGCTTCGTCACCGCATGATTGACAATGATGATGATGCTGATGCTGAAGAGACGCGTTTTTTTTCTCGTCATCAACCATCCTGTCCCGCTTCGGGACACTGATGTGCACGGTCAGTGTGGACGGCCGACACGTTGCTGACACGATAATCCCCCCACACGTTGCCCTCCGCCTCTGCTTCTTCTTCCCCCTCGTCTACACGTCTTGGCACGCGTTACGTGCACCACACATTACGGGGGTGCGGAGGGGAGCGGCACTGCTGCGATTCGCTCCGACTTACATGTGTGATATGGCTGTGGCTGACACATTTGCGTGTGTGCGAGTGTCTGGGTGTGTGTGTGTGTGTGTGTGTCTGTGTTTGTCTATGTGTGTACATATATGTGTTGGGGGCGGCTCTATGGCGGGTGTTATCCGTCACTCATAACGATATGTGGTATCATCGGCGTTCCCCCTTATGTCTTTCGTCACGCACGCAGCAGCTGCAGCAGGCACAGGGCAAGCAAGCCTGCAGTTTTTCCTGACGAGCCGCAAAACTCATTTGGCGTGCTGCGTCTTGCCCGAATCTTGCCCCCGTCCACTCTACCCTGCCGTGAAGCATAGATACACGCCGACGACGACAACAAAGAACAAAAAGACGAAGAAGAAGAAACAGAAGAAGAAGACAAACTAAAACTAAATGTGACGGCAAGAAAACTAACTAACGGCCTCATTAGTCGCCACGTTTGTACGCATTTGTGTGGCGCAGGCTGTGTACATAACAAAGTGTACATACTATTTATTATTTATATCGTAAATATTGTTTTATTAATGTTATTAAGAAGGATAATACTATCGACGGGCTAAAAGGATACAAATAAAAATTGCAATTTGCCATCAGCAAAACTAAGGTCGTGTTGCATTTAGCGCAGATGATACATATATATATATAGTACTTTGAATTTTACCACCGAACCAAAACCACCAAGGTTTTCCGGTTTGTCGTGCGTTGAAGCGCCATTTATCAGCTACACACAGGTCAAATTTTGCGAAAATAGGTGGCGGCGTTTATTAATTGAGTTTGGTTCAAAAACGTAAAAAGAAGAACCCCGGTGATTTTTAAGGAGCCAAAAATGAAGCAACAGAGATTTTGCACCAATTGTGTGTTTAAAACAAAGTCATATGGTCTAAAGCGATGGATATCTTACGAACTGCTTATAGTGATTAATGATGTCACGTGCATGGCACTGTCGCGCGTGTCTTGAAACACATATGTGGTCCCGTAGATTTCGCCGCAGGCGTGAGGAAACCCAAGATGACCCCGGTTTGGGCAGGTTTTTGACGTTAACACCAGAAGATAACGTTGGAAAATCTGTAATTTTCTAGTCAACTATTGTCGAATTGCTACTAGAGAGATATCCGAGGAATTACATATAGCTTATGGGCTAGTTCCAACAGTCTTTGTCGATATTTTATGCGTCAGAAGACTACTCGAAGAAATTTTGTTCTAATAATGTTGATTTTCTAAATGAACGCTCGTCGTGAAATATCCGAACTGGCTATTCAAACAATGGTGGGAGGCTCTGGATTTCCTCAAAAAGTGACTACAGGAGACGAGTCATGGGTACGTATATGGTCACGACATCGAAACCAAAGCCAAATCCTCCCAGTGGTGCTTCCAAACAAAGTGTTTTAGAAAAGAATCAAATCATCCCACACAGTCAAC
Source organism: Dermanyssus gallinae (assembly GCA_003439945.1). Lineage (NCBI taxonomy): Eukaryota > Metazoa > Arthropoda > Arachnida > Mesostigmata > Dermanyssidae > Dermanyssus > Dermanyssus gallinae. Next base: position 17,235 of record QVRM01001396.1, read on the forward strand.
CTGTGTGGGATGATTTGATTACATTCCAGTGGTTTTATTTGCTTATACGTAGAGGCAAAAATTGTCTCCGTATGAACGTGTACACCGGATTAATCAAGTGAAAACTTTACATATCCTCCAGGTTCGGACGTGTCCAGTCTAGCAGAGTTCCACGCACAGAGGCGGCGTTACCCCGCTGAATGCCCAGCAATAGTCTCTGGTGCAGGTACTCGACAGCTCTAGTGTCCCCTGTCGAACGGTTGAGCGCCTTGCCGACACGTTAAATGAGTTTGTGCGTCTTCGGGCCAGGTTCCCCCGGTGTCTCGAATGCCAGCGGGTGAAAATCGTAGGGGTAGGTAATACTGGCATACTTTCTGCATTTATTCGCCTCCGCCAGTATAGATGCGTGACCAGTATGTTCCGCTTTCGCACTGACCATTTAGGGGGCTAATGAGTCAGTAACGGTTGCATCCTATACTAGCCTGCGACCTATCTCATATATATCTCCGTCCGGTCGCTTTCTATCATTCCTGCAGAGGCAAGATGGCTCGAGAATGCAAGGAAAGCCAGCAGACCTCAAGGCTCAACTAAGTGCCCTACTAACTCCCGTTAAGTGCTGTGTGCCGGGCTCGACGACCTGAGCTTAAAGCACTGCATCTACATTGGTGCGGGAGTACGAGAGCTGTCCCCAGGCGCAGCCCCGCACTAATCCGAACAGTGTCGTCGTCTAGTAGAGTGCCTAAGTGAACACTGGGGAGAGCCTGTACCCAGGCCCCGGCACTTTTTGCAGACACCGCCCGTAGCCTGGCCTTGTCAGTCGTAGTGGGGCTTGCTCAAGTAGATGCACAAATGTCTTCCCCTGCAGTGGGGTCGACCAGCCCTTCTGGGGAAGGGTGTCAGTGGGTATGACACCGCACAGAGGCGCTTACTCATTTTGATAAAAATTGATATTTTTTGTATTCCTGTAACCTCTCTATTTGCCGGACCTGACTCCCTACGACTCCATAGATTTTTATCTGTGTTCCCACCGATGAAAAAATTAAGGGACAACGTTTCGAGGCTATAGAGAAGATAAAGAAATGTTCGAAGAAGCAACTCAACTTGACTCTAAAATACGCGTTAAAAAACATTTAGAGAGTGCATAAGAAGGTGAAAAAATTGCATTGTAGCAGACAAGAGCTAGTTTGAAGAAACAAAGATATTTTGGGAAAAACAAATAAATATTCGTTTTATAAATATGTATGAGAACTTTTCAACTCACCCTCGTAAGTACACATGCAGTGTCCCCAAGTACTAAGTTCCCTGTGCAGCTGTCAAACGCGTCTCGTGTCACCCAACGACGGAAACAGCAGACGACGGAAACGTCAGCTTATGAGAAATTAGTATCATAGAGTAAACAATTACTTTTGTAGTTATTTTCCTTAAATGTCGTGCAAGCACATATATATATATATACATATATATATCATAACATATGTACACATTTTAAGGTTTGGTAGAACTCGACAAGAAAATGCATCTTCCCAATAGAAGGAGACGGGTAAAACGTCTTATTTAGAAGTGAGAATAAAATTGATAAAAATAGCTATTCAGCCTTTTTCTCCTACACAGTTGTGCGTAATCTGGCCCGCCGCAAGCCAGCGAAAGACGATTAGCGGCATTAAGGAACGCCATAAAAACGTCGATACGTTGTTATGTCTTACGTTGAAGCTTTCACGTGCAGAACTGTGAACAATTTGCCATTACGACCAAAAATGTACGCCTTAAAGACTGTTCTCAGGCAATAGCTAATTTAATAATAATCAATTTCGTACCAAAGTGATAATGCTACGTTACTAGTTGCCAAGTAACTACGTTTTTCGACAGCATATATAGTTGTTATGTGTTACATTGAAGCTTTGACGCTTCAAGCTGCAAATGTTTGCCAAGACGTTTTTGTCCCCTCTTTCCATTAGAAGACCATATTTTCTTGTCGAGTTCTCCCAAAACTCAAAATATGTACTGAACGTTCTATTACACCCTTGCTGAATCAGGCCGAAATCCTGGCAAGTATACACGCCTTCGCTTTCGATATGGCGGCAACTACGTAACGCAGCACTATCACTTTTGTACAAAAATGATAGGCATTATATTTATTATTCGCTAAAAATAGTCTTTTGGGGCGAATTTTGTTGGTCAAAATGACAACATTTCACGGTTCTGAATGTAAAAAGCTTGTTTTTGAGGAAAGTGAATGCATTTACGCACTTACGCAACGGGTATAGGACGGCAGCCTACCATCTGAGACTATGGCGCTATGTGGCGTTCGGCCCCGACATCTGGATCTTGTACCGTCGAGACCCAAACCCACTAAACACACCTCCCCTCTTAAGCTTCTCTCGCTATCAGCCCAGATCTTCATTTAGTAGTTCTGTGGACTGACAGGAACTGTGGCGGGTGCCAATCGGATCAAGCGGTTCCACACCTCATCAGACGCGGTTTGCCCATTGACCTGTGAACCCGGCCTTCTGTAGGCAGCGTCGTCTTCCTGCTGTCCGGAGATGTCGCCGAAGCCGTTCAGTTTCGAGAGTGGCCTTCTCTCTCGGCATCCCTTCCGCCAGTAATCTCCCCTTTTCCCAGTTCTAGCCCAAACCGCAGATGTAGCTTGCAAGTCCTTGCAGGCCCTCTCGGAGTGCCTCCTTGACCCCTGCGTCTGCCAGCCTATCCTTAGTCGCCAGCAGTGTCTTACAGACGGCTAGAGTGTGGAAGGCGTCGTCGTCGGTTCCCGTTTTGCAGTGGAGGCAGAACGCCAAAGGTGACTTTTGCATTCTATGCAGATACGTTTGGGAAGCGCCGTTTTCTGTTAGAAGTTGCGTCATGTAGTACGTGAGCTCTCCTCCAGGACGTTCGTTGCATTTCTTGATTGACCGGATGATAACCGGATGATATCTTTGACAGACGCCCCTGATTCGCCGCTTGGGATCCCATCCCACTTGGCCTGACATCGGGCTTGCGTTTCTCTTCTGGTTTCTTCCTTTCCGAGCAGCGGTTTGTCCCATAGTTGTTTGCGCTCGCCAGCGTTCAGGTTCCACGGGACAGCGCCTGCCAGCACTAGCGCAGCCGACATAGTAACCGTCCTGTATGCCCGTGTAATCCTAAATGCAGGGGCACGCAACGCTTTTCTAAGCATGTCCCGGTTCCTAGCGTGAAAGTTGCATGCGTGGGCTAGGCTGAAACAGAGCAATGGACTTTGCAACTAATATAATAGGTCTTCTCTGTGTCTCCTTGGGCCCGCGGATGTTGGCCATTAGCCAGGCAAAGTTGGTTGTGGCATTTGCTACCGCTTGTTTGATGTGAGGGTTACCGGTCGTATCTTGGTTTATGTTGACTCCGAGGAATTTTGCTGCTTTTACAATCTTTATCTCCGTGTCGTCCGACAATAGTCGATTGGGTGGGCATTTTTTGCCAATCAGAAGAAAGAGTTCGCTTTTGGCTGGGGCGTTAAGCCGTTAGCTTCCATTCCGAAATATATCTCGGTAAAGATTTATTCTGTTTGCTCATTACACGATCATACTGGGCCTTGGTATCAGCTTTGCTGTCGCGACAATGGCCGTTCTTTCGTCTAGACTCTGCTACCGAGGCAAGAAGTCTTTTCATGCTACTTGCTCCGCCTGTCCTCGGCAGGACCTTAGCTAGGCCATTTGCCAGGATTTTTTGAGATCAGGAAGTATTGATCTTGTTTAATATCCAGAGTGGCCCGGCTGAATTGCTTCCCATTGCTGGCTCCATTTGATTAGGACGTCGATTCTGCTGATTAGTGTTCCCGCCGTCAGGCCGTTGATTAAAGGGTTTTTTGATGCCAATTCTTTAACTCATATGTCCCAGAGAATTTGTCTAGAAGGGACCTGTGCGGCTGCTGTGGAAGCCGTGCAACTTGCTCGTGCTATGTTAAGCGCCATGGGTATTTGAGTCTTGTTGTAGAGGCGACGTGTTATAGCTCTTGTAGTCGTGCGTTCCCATAAGGGTGTGGCATATAACATAATGCTGTCTTTCACTGATGCTAAGAGACGGCGTCGAGAATTGGTTGCTCCTCTGACCCGTGGGAGGATTTTCCGTAGCTCGGTTGAGGCTTTGGCTGCTTTTTCTGCTGCATAGCGCACATGAGGTGTTCCTGTGAGAGCCCTGTTGAGGACCGCGCCCAGCTACTTAACCATGGGCGTGGGCGTTACTGGATGCCCTTCCAGGTGTAAATTTAGATTCCGTGGAGAACGCTTCAGACCATTTAGAAAAATTGCTTCCGTTTTTTGTAGAGCCAGTTTGAGGCCTTGCATGCAGATGTGTTGTCGGATATCCGCCAAGGCTCCGTTAGCTGTTCCTACGAGTAGATTTTCGTCACTGGTGTAAACGATCGGTGCCAGATCATCTGCGTAGACGATTGAATAAACTCCCGGTGGATGAGGCAGTCTAAGTACCCCATCGTAGGTTACATTCCACAGGGTTGGTCCCAGTGCAGATCCTTGGGGAACCATGTATATATATATATATATATATATATATACATGGTTTATATATATATATATATATATATTGCTGCCGGGTTTATGCGGGAAAGATTAAAAACGGCTCGATCGTGTGACAATGATTCAAGCCAGGGAGAACTCTAGTATAGGATATGACTAAGCTTGATCCACTCACACTCTGTATGGTTTTACGCAACGCAGTTCAAAAAGGGGTTGATAGCAGAGTAGGCGGAGAACGGGAAATGTCATAAGCACTCAAATGTTAGGTATGCTTACAACGTAACACCGTCTGTTTTTGAGACGTAATCGCATCTACGCTAAGCTGAGGGACACCATGAGAAATAAGAGATCGGGCGAGTTCCTTCAGCAGAGAATTTTCTCTCTCAATTTTGATCCAACGAGCCATTGCGGCAAAATGGTCCCGTGCTGAACTGACCCATTGACGCATAAGTTATATACAAACGATGTCTACAACTGTAACGGAAAACGTATTGAAATATATTTGCTCAGGGGTTATGTTGGTCCTTCCATTTTGGGGGCGGCCAATGTAGAGAGGTGTCCTTATAATGTGCAACATTTCTCATGCCTTAATTGAAAAGGTAATTAGCATAATGAATTAATAAAAAAAGGGAATATAAGAACGATGTCGACAATTGTAACGCGCAACGTAATTAAATGCATTTGCTCACGGTTTACGTCGGTCGTTCCATTTTGGAGGCGGTCAATGTCGAGAGGTATCCTTAGCATGTACTACATTTCTCATACGTTAATTGAAACGGTAATTATTACTCTATATAACTGCCATAAAACGCACGCTCTAGAACCCACAGTACTGGCAGAGAAGCTTCAAACTGTAATTGTTTATTGGTATTATAAATAAAACGAATATTTGTTTCACTCTTGATTGGTAGTAGGTTGTCTAGTTATGTCTTAAAAACGCCGTGGACGTATATTTTAATCGGAATTGTGCAATCAAGCTAACTGCCTGTCAGTATGTGATAACGGTCCAGATTATGATCTACAAGAAGTTTATATACATAATCGTTAACCTCGTGACAGTAGTCTTTCTTTAAGCATACAACGCGATAAATGCCAGCCCACTCTACAATGAGTTGATCGGTTTATCTGTTCACTTTTAGTCCATCAAGGCGTGCAACCTGCGTATCATCGTCGGCATAACAACGTGCAGATTTCATTTTCTTCTGTACAAGCGGCATGCTTGCAATGCTATTTCACACCACAGTACCGACCGACCGGCCGCCGCCGCCGCCGTCTTATTGAGGTCAAACTGTAAGTGGTCTCGGATTTTTGGAGGTTAACAAGCTGGTCCGCTCCACGCATATACGTTCGAAAATATATGTCTACGGGTACACATGTACGCAGAAGAAGATATATCTCCATGCAACGCACTCGCTCAGTGTGCTGCATATTGTACAAATAAAAGCGAACTGACAAAGTCGCCCTGCGTGACTCTGATTGTCTTCTGCGTAATAAAATAGTCTCATTTTTTTACATTTATGAGATTATTTCTCTGCATGTCCAGTAGGATATTAAATATCTTGCCCCATGCGGATAACTTAACTCATATTGTCTCCAGCAGAAAATCTCAGCGTACGTAATTGAATGCAGTTTTGAAATCGACGAACGCCGCGCAAGTAATCTCCTTTCGATGTAGACGTTCCACCACGTGATTGAGACGGTGGTATTTTATAGCGTCTTGGGCGGACCGCCGGGGGCAAATCAGTGTTGCTCCGACGGGAAAAGGAGTCATACATTGCGTCATTTTGATAGGATGAATTTGATAGACTCGTCTTTTTTTAAATATCGGCAGCAACAGCTTGTCCTCCATTCGTCGAGAACCTTGCCCTGGTCTTTGTGTTGTAGCGTGTGTATGGAATAAAAAAATGTTCGTTACTGCACTTAAATGCTCGTAAGGGAAATTGGTCAGGACCCGCGGATTTTCCGTTGCTCTTGGACTTGGCTTTTGTGGTTGGTGTAGGCGTCTGCCTTGTGGACGGTTATGTGTTCCACTCGTAATCGCTGGGTTGGATGTGATGGCACGGTAAAAATTAAGGCACGTGAACGCAATGCTCTTCATACAACGTTTTTTCTTTTTCTCTTTATGTCCTTTAAAAGCCTTTTTCCCTTGTCAACTGGTTTAACCTGCTCATGCTAAGGTTACTGTGCGTGTGCGAATATCGCTTTTCATTACTACACAGCACTAATTTGCAGTCAAACAACGAACGGTATTTGCTTTTTGCTGACTTCTGGCAAGTGTCTCGCCTGACGTATCGTTATAAGCCAAAATTCATTCAAACGCGTTTTGGTCTGGTTGGGCTCGGTGGAACAAGCTCGCGAACGAAAGATTACAATGCTTCGAGTGGACGCACTGCCTCGACTGAATTTCCGTTTTAAGAACCCCGGCCTGTGGATTGGTTGATTGAGTACCTAATACACTACTAGCAACGTTGTTGCTTTCGGTTTAAATGCCATGGTCTTGTATACCCTATCTAAATGCCTCAGCGCTATTATTATTATTATTATTAGCTTTGGCCACACGGCACGGTGATGAGGACGTACTTCGGTCGTATCACATCTGAGAAGATTAAATCGCAGTTTGACGGTTATGTTGTTAAGCTTAGAAGTCTCAGCCCGCATCAGTCAGCTGCCAAACTAGGTGCAATCGATGCACTAAAAAGTTATTGTTTGCTATATGACATTGACGCTGTTCTAACATGTGAGACTTGGTTTAACGAAAACATGCGTGATGGTAAGGCTCGCGTGGCGGAGGCGTCTGTGTTCTCATCACAAACTCGATAGGGGTTGCAAACGCAGAGTTTAGCTTGCCGGGTAAATATCTGCTGCTTGGTAAATAGGCAATCTTAGTTTATTCGCTCGTTTACTGATGCGTCTGGGTCAATACTTGATCTTCGAATGTTCAACTCGGTTACAAACAATTGGGTGCCGCTCTCATTGCGAAGTATCTTGATGGTGTTAACTGGGCCAGCTTTTTTTTATCGACAGTCCGATTGTAAATGTCATGTACACCAAATTTGTTGGCTAGTGTTCATATTTATTGAACTTGTGTACTCCGCCGGTTGACCTGTGTAACTCCGTTAAGGCTATAAAGGCTTACAAAGATCGTGCTCATAGGCAAATGTCGTATAGTACTGCATCTTAGTCTTTTGAACAAAAGTTAATAAAAGTAACTAAACAACTTCGTATTTTATATAAGTCCAGACTGAACTTTAGAGACTCTCACTCACGTTTTCGGTATACTAATAAACGGCTAAGGAGAACTAAATTTCTTCCTCCCGCCATGAAATTGGATCCTATGGTAGTTGTTACTGACTCGCAAAAACCTGAGATTCGCGGTCAAATTTTCTACTCTGTTCTGTGCGAGCGGTCCGGGCATTTCAGTGGCAAATAACACACGCAGCGTTTCTCATAAAAACGACTTATTCACGACGAAAAAGGGTTATCTTCTTTGAGTTTGTAATATATTCACTTCTCTCCGATCTTAAAGCCTTACACCTGCAAATATGCCTCTACTTTTTTTTAATAAAAATGTTGCGTTTTTATTTTAGACGAGACACTAAAACTCATTTTTGAAATATTTTATGTAGACTGCGCTTTGCTAGACCTTTTCAAACTCAGCCTTATCATTCCTGTACACAAAAAAGACTCTATTTATTTTGACCAAAAAAACGCATTTGACAAAGTAGATTACTCTGGAACATCTACGTATCCACACATTTACAGTGCATTGTATGAAAGCATTTTTGAGCGACCGTTACTTTTAAGAAAAGGTTAGTGACAAACTTAATCGTCCATATCCTGCATTGCTTGGTGTGGTTCAAGGAGGATGCTTATCCCCCTTCTATAATGTTTTTTTTTGGACATTGAGAAAGGCCTGCCACTCGATGTCAAATATATGCAGATCATTTAAAACTTTATTATTCTGTTTGCTCTAGTGACTGCCATGCTGTTCTGCAGTCAGCTGTCGCCAGCATTGTTCTATAGTGTTCTGAAAATAACACGACTCTCTCACCCTTCAAATGCGTAGTACTGAAACATGGTGCACTTGACCTTGACAAAAAAAAAATAACGACTGCATTTTACCGACTCTCTCTTATACACGGTACCTAGGCATATATAAGATGCCTTTACCTTGCCAATATTGTGGAGGCATCATTGCGTATTTTAGCGACTCATTATGTATACACTCGCCTTTATTTTTTTCAAACTTACAAATTGCTCTTCTGTTAGGGAGCTCCATCTGTCTGAATTCGGAAATTTAGTAGAAGACGTTCAAGACACGTTCCTGAGGCTCCTGCGGATCAGATCAGCCATCAAAGCGTGTTAGGTGATGTTGTTCCTAGTATTGGCTCACTTTTCGTGCAAAGCAACAAAAATTTTCAGCTCTACGTCAACTACGCAAGTGTGAATTGCTAGGACACTTTTTTGATGAACGCTCCAATAGCCTCGAATACCAGAGTCAGCGATCAATCACTCCAAAAAGCGTGGCTCGCGATGAGTTCGTAAGCAAATTGTGTGCTTGGCGGTCTGGTGCGATGACCAAATAGGCGCACGCAAGTTCAAATAGCACTCGCCGATTTGACGATTAGCTAAATTTATCCTTTCAGACTTACGTATGTTGAAAAGAATACATATAAGACCATGATCATAATGCCACACATCATCTTTATGTGATAACAAAGGTGTTATAATACGTTATAATATGCAGTATAATAAAATAGTATATATAATATATATATATATATATATATATATATATATATATATATATATATATATGCATTTATTTACTTTGATGTGTATGTCACAAAATGTGTGCTTCTTCTCAACCATAGCTCGTAGCATCACAAAACTTGGTACCAAAATGGTCGTTATTAAGTGTGCATTAGTAATAAAAAATGAGTAACTGTGAAGGCCAGAAGATAAAAAAGCAGAGTTTCATTTCTTAAGAATTTTAGACTAACATTGGATGAAACTCATTAGAAAAGTTTCTTCCAAGTAGGATGACTGAGGCATTCGCAATCATAGATTTGGTGAAAATATATTTAAAAAAACAAGCTCTATTCAACCATTTTGGGTAATTTTACTCTCACTTCAAAAAATATATTTCCGCCCCTCGTTCCATTAGAAAAAAATCATTTATCTCCGAGTTGTACCAGAGCCGCAACTCGCAGTTTGACGTACTAATTCTGGAGCATCCCACTAAAACTGTAGTGCTGCTATCTTCATAAAAATCTTCTAGACTTTAAACGCATACTTTTTTACCGCACTCAACCAATTAAGTATCAAAACCAGAACGATAATAATTCGCTATTCAGCCTTGTAATTGCTGGCTGTAATATATGTTTTTATTATCAAAACATTCACGTTTATACAGAGGTTCACAGCTCCTCAATGCAATCAAAAGTTAGTACGGAACATTTACTTATAAACCCGTATGACACTTGTCATGTCGTTTCAGGTCGCTAAAGCCCAAAACGATATGTGGTAAGATGAGATCAAGACTCTACTTCAGACGTCCTTATCTTAGCAGAGTCTACGTTACGTGTCGTACGTTCAATTCAGGTGCGACAGATTGGTCTATCTATGTTGAATTAAATTATATAGTACGTCGTATCCCAAGTCTTATCACATGATGTCCACACTAAGACGAAGTATAACCTCCCGTATAACCTCCCATAGAAAATGGTTCAACAGAGAGCATGAAGAAGTCACCTACTACTATCTGCAGCAAGTATTAGAATAGGCAAGACTTCGGATGGCAAATGTGTCATGTGATGTATGACAAGACTCACCGGCAATGACGCCTAGGTGCATGACGGTGACAGACTTAGTCACTGCTGTGCTCGAGGATGCGTCTAAGTATTAGTCATTTGTACGATATACGTGCTATTACTTATGTAGTCAAATGATATGGAGTTTAACGGATTGCTGGAATCACCCAGCCTCACTAACCCAGCGCAAAGTTTTACGAACGGCGTTCTTTTAGGCTAGTTGAATTGAAGGCGCTTTGCATAACTCGATTGGAGAATACACGAACTGTAGCATGTGATGGCCTTCTTCGTTGATTTCTGACTTTCTTATGGCTAGTCTAATGATGAGAGCGCGACTGTCGACGCACTCCGGTCGACGTTTTCTGGCTCTTGTTTTTTGAGGAGGGACTAAGTGGAAAATGCGGTTTGCACACACGGACACCACGCCAGGAAGGCTCAGCTGCAAATGGGCCGGTAGTGTGGCGCTTCAAAACACTTAAAACTAGTCATGTCCCCATCCCCACACTCAAATGGGAATTAGTAAAGTTTTCGGGCTGACCCTCAGCCAAAATTTAACGTCCACGGAACTGTTTTTCACAGTGCTTTATAGAAGAACCCCCATAAATACAAATGTGCAACGGTGGGGCTCAAACCCGCGCACCTCCTATGCGTCTCCTCCGGTTGCGAGACGCAGACTTAAGCCACCACGCCACCGGGCTCGACACTCAACTGGAAACTTCGCTAGCCTTTTCTGGCAGCGAAATTAATCATAAAATGTTATAGACGCTCATACGACGTCGCATGATTGTAGCTTGGGTGCCAAGGTGTGTGCTACCGTTCCGATAACTAAAACCGTTTGTCAATCTTGCGGAACCACGTGACACCAATCTAAAACGAGGCATGTTGCGTGTAGAGAACTCTGTTGTTTTCCATAGAGGCCTGCTATATAATGCGAACGTGATGATGATGACGACGCTAGCGTGAGTCACACATCCGATCTTATATGACCGCACAGTTTGTGCTCCTATGTCGGGTAACAACATCAGTATAATTTCACTCTCACTCCGAAACAGGCTTCTCCGAGACCATGTTTCGTTAGAACACAATACTTGCTTCAATGAGCTCTACAGTTCCCGACGAGCCAGAAGCCTGGACCCGCCAGGTCCTCAGAAAATGGTTCAACAGAGAGCATGAAGAAGTCACCTATCTGACGCAGGTATTAACGAGGCACAGGTACTTTCGAAAATACTTGCATAGAATAGGCAAGACTTCGGATGGCAAATGTGTCATGTGATGTATGACAAGACTCACCGGCAATGACGCCTAGGTGCATGACGGTGACAGACTTAGTCACTGCTGTGCTCGAGGATGCGTCTAAATATTAGCAGGGTATCAGACTGATAGACGATACAATGAGAATGAAACACGAGCCATAACACAACGAACTGAAAGGATGAGCCAATCAAAAGAAGGTGGAATAGCGGCTAAAAACCAACAACATTAAAAAGGAAAAATTATAAAAAGAGCGCCCAGAAGAATCTCCATTTGCAGCAAAATAAAACGAAAGTAATTCCGGTCAAAATGCCTGTAACATATATTCAATTAAAAGAAGAAAAACTCATACCGGGAGCCCCAGAACATATCGGCATGTACTTCCCGAACGTCGCCGAACAAGGCTGATGACAATCTCTCGGATTGTGTCTTCTTTGTAGTAATGTATGAAGATGTGCGTTATCGCCCGTGTTGTTCTTGACGTTGATGATGTTGTTGTTGTTGTTGTCGCTGTTGATGATGCTGATAGTGGCGCTGATGGGGTTGGTGGTGGTTGTGTTATCGATGTGAAGGTGGCGTTCGTTGTGTGTTGTTGTTGTCTTTATTGTTGTTTTTGTTGCTGTTGTTGTTTTTGTTGTTATGTATTCTGTCTACTAAGATGACAGCCAGGAGAAGAACGATAAAGAATATGCCAGTGTTGGCGGTGGTATTGATTACTGCTGTATGATGGCAGTGTCGGCGGGCGCCGTGTTTACCACCGCACCGATGCAACATCATCATCAGCTGCACGATGAGCTGCAACGAACGATGAACGCTGCTGCACGATGAACAAATAGCCTAGGATCGTGGCAGCTGCAACGAACGGCCGTGCCGCGTCAGGCCGTCCGTCGTCGTCGCCGCAAGTGCCGATGAGAGCTGCGTCTGTCTAGCAGCGTCTGTAGCGCATCATCGCCTTGCGACAGCGACTGCTCGTCGACGTCGGCTCGGCGTCGCTACAGCCGCACCAGCCGCCACCGCTGCTGCTGCTGCTGCTGCTGTCGTTGTTGTAGTTGTTTGGTGGAGACGATAGAGCTCGATTAGTTCATTTGGCTCGATATCTTCGAGTCCATCATCTTTTATTAGCGGGAATCGATAGGCATCAAGGGATTGTCTCGGCGATCATCGAGCCGATCATCTAGGAGCGATCTAGGCGGTGGTGGTGGCGACGGCAGCGGCGGCGGCTACGGTGGCCACCATGATGAGCTCCATGATCGAGGAGTCAGTCAGTCTCCATGATCGGACGGCCGGCCGGCGCGCGCCACCTTTCTCTCACATCTCATCTCGACGACGAGACAACGGTGCTGCTGCTTCTGCTGCGGCTGGTGAGGATGATGGTGGTGGTCTTGATTGCGGCGATGATGGCGGTGATCTTAATGATGATGATGATGATAATGATAATGACGATTATCTTGATTACGACGACAGTGATGATGATGATGATGATGGCAATCGATTTGATACTGATGACGATTATGATGATGGTGATTGTGGTCTTTGTTGTGATCATGGTGATGGGACTGTTGATTATGACCATCATAATCATGGTGATGGGACTGTTGATTATGACCATCATAATCATGGTGAATTTTATTGCGATGATGATGATGATGATGATGATGATGAAGGTGGGCAATGAAGATAATGATGATCACCATCACAACAACAGCAGCAGCAGCAACATAGATGATGATTCGTAGCGTGAACCTCACTTACCTCACTCATGGCGATGAGGGCGAGTGCAATAATTGATGATGAGTCGCCGTCAATCAATCCCTCGGTCAGTCGCTTGACGACGTCAACTGGACTGCAACGTGGGTCAACGTTGATCGTTTTGACTGTTGTTATTGTTAGTAATAGTACATAGTCCAGAGGACCGTACCAGCTGTAGTAGCATGCTACGACGTGCACAAAAAAGCAGGACAACAACGCCTCGAGCTTTGGCTGGTCCCGTGTGCTACAACCCCCAACTACTCTACACTTATGCTACGTGCGTCGCGTATCTCGCTTCGACTGTCGCGCACGATGTTCTTGTTGTAGTTATTGTCGCCGTCGTCGTTGTCGTGCGAGTCATCTTAGTCGTCCTAGCTGTCCTGGCCCCCCACATGTTTCCACTCCCTTCTTCTCGAGGTCGTCATCGCAACCTTAGCCTGATGCCCGTAATCATCGAGAACTCGATTACTTTAGCAGCCGCTGCGCCGACGACAACAACAACAACAGCAATCGCAACAACAACAACGACGACGACGACAACAACGGCAGCGACAGCGGGCTAAATTTGAAACAATGTGCTTGGGTGGCCGCCCGCCTCGAATGAGGTGTGACTGGTGAGCAAGATAGCGGCGGCCATCCACCATTTATCTAACCTAGTCTAGTGCTACGACTCACTCGTGCCGGCTGGTGCATTCGGAAATTCTGGAGGTGAGTTCTGCTGCCCCTTCTCCCCCCCCCCCCCCCCTGCTTCTTCTCATCTGTATCTTTCTCGACTCCTTTTTCAGCTCGTTCTCATCCTCCAAAGGGAAGCCGAGAGCGGGTGGGAAACGGGGAAGGGGGTGAAGCTGAGGGCGCACTGTTTCGGCGATGGCGACAGGCGGCGAACTTCAGAACAACGACGATGACGATGACGCGACAACAGGTCGACCGACAATCAATGTGCGAAAAGCTTTTGAAGAGACGCCGCATCCACCTAGGCGGTAGCTGGATAGGTAGCCAGCCACGCTTCTGCTCATCTTGGACATCATCGCTGCCGCTGCGGCTGCCGCCATCGCCACTGCCGCGGTTACCCCCTCGATGACGACTTCTGACAAGCGCCGACACGATATCGCCACCATCGATAACATGCTATATATATATATATATATATATATATATATATATATATATATATATATGTGTGTTTTAATATGTATTATAACTTGAACAAAAACCTGAATACCGTAAGAAATATCGCTTTGGAAGGTTATTCCGCGCCGAAATTTCCTCTTAAAGCTAGCAAAAGAGTGCCTGAATCACTCACTTAATTGATAACAACGCGCCAAGTCGGTGTTCCTGCATACATGATGTGATTAATGGTAACCGTTAGTAATATATATATATATATATATGTATATATATATATATATATATATATATTTAGCGTAACCGAACAAGAGCGCAAAATGGAATTTTGTCGCCATTTCTGATGTTCGACTTTGACAAACAAACCATTTCTCCGAGTTCGAGTCCGCCGTTATTAAAAATGGATCGCTCGCTCGCCGACCCAACGACGCATTCGCATGCGTAAACACAGATTATAAAGGTCTTCTCCTGCCACAACTCGCAAATAGCGACCAATGTAACCAATGTACCAAAGTATGAATTGGTACTGTGGGTGACGAATTGCACAGAATCAACGTTGAAGAGAATAGTCAAAAAGTTCAGGACTGCACTAGATATGCAACTGTTTGTGTAATATCCCGTAATGAACGGACTTTTACCTCTGGAGTTTTTGAAATGAAAGGTTTATGTTAACAAACCTACGATCCAAGTCAAAAAGGAGGGCATTAGACGTTTTTTTTACTGAGGTCCAGCCACAAGTAGGTCAAAGCATGATTGAAATGTTCTTTTATAGAAAGCAAAGGGTTCAACAAAGCCGAAGATGTCATATTCCAGATATGTTGTTCCATAGAGATGTCTCCCATGTCTACTTTATGAATAAACCGAAAGTTCGCTAACAAATTTAAAAAAAAACTGTGTTTTATTTAGATTTTTAATGGTATGCTTTTGTTGTGGCGCCCTGTATATGCTTATGCGTGTGTGTTTTAATATGTATTATAACTTGAACAAAAACCTGAATACCGTAAGAAATATCGCTTTGGAAGGTTATTCCACGCCGAAATTTCCTCTTAAAGCTAGCAAAAGAGTGCCTAAATCACTCACTTAATTGATAACAACGCGCCAAGTCGGTGTTCCTGCATACATGATGTGATTAATGGTAACCGTTAGTAATGTGTGTCTAGTATCAACATGGCAACCATCGCATGCCAAACCTGACCACAAGTGGGATAACTGGGGTATATCCAGAGCCGTAATATCTCTTGGCCCGACTTAACTACAATTATTCGTATCAAATATTCAATATGTTACATAGGCACTTTTAGTAAAATCACCTATATAGTTCATGCTGAGCTAGCCAAAATAAGTGTCGAGCCCGGTGGCGTAGTACATAAGTCTACGCCTCGCAACCGGAGGAGACACATAGGTGCGCGGGTTCGAGTCCTACCGTTGCACATTTGTATCTATGAGGGTCCGTCTATGAAACAATGCGAAAAGCAGCCCCGTGGACGGTAAATCTTGGCCGAGGGTCAGCCCAAAAACATCGAAATGAGTTCACAGCCCAGCTCGTAACCACAACGGGCTAGAGTTCGTTGCCAGCCCTTATTTTCTCTATCAGCAGGATACGCAATAGTATCGATCTGCAAGGTCACTTCGTTGATGACGCTTGTGTGGCCTCTAGTGTTCCTCATTACATTTGAATCAGCGAAGTGTCTAGATAGACATACAACACACGCCCACAGACACATTGCATTAGCCTAGACAACGTCGTATCTACGTCTAACCAGATTGACTCCGGTGGTAAGCTAGGATCTATCAAGCTATCGATATAGCTAGCCCACGATATGGACTTGACTGCACCCTGTCGTCGCGTAAGTTTTCATTCTCTAAACACCTTGTCCCTTTCAATGTCGAATAGAAATGCTTTATAAGTTGGCCTCTGGCATGAAAGAGATATTCCAATCGGAAGGGTAACTAGAGTAGTTAGTAATAGGGATGCAGAGTACCAGCCTCGAGACACATAATTCGAGCAGAATGTTGTTGAGGTTGATTTTTTTTACACAACTTGTATGCAAGGGCAGACATTGCAGAAAATAGATGTATAATTATATATATATATATATATATATATATATATATATATATATATATCAGCGACAACCGATGAAGCTCTGGGATACTTTATCATATTTATTTCACTCATATTAAGTATGCATATAACATAAACACTTATACAGATTACACAATTATATCGTCTGCTGCTCGCGGCATGTCATTCGAGAGATGCAGTGCAGTGATCTCTTCGTAAGGGCCAGGCAGGCACACGCATGAAACTTCGTACACACCTGAGAGCACAGTCGACAGACGCACTCGGTGTACTCCTCGTGGAAGCTCGTATTCGAACAAACCAGGTGATGATGCCATGAACTATGTATCTGGTATAGACGTGGCGATTGTCGCATGCAAGACCAGACCAGAGGTGAGAGGCCCTGAAAATATCCAGGTCTCCAACCTCTCGTCGGACTTGTTCAACTTTATTTTCTCATTCCGAGATAAAGCTCTCGAATGGTACTGTACGCGGCGTCTTCAACCTCAATCGAATTATCTCAACAACCGGTGCACAGCCTGACAGTAGGTACACAAAGCGGCTCCTTGCCCGCATTGACAGGCAAAGTACACGCTTCATGTACATTGTGAAACACCTTTTAAGCAAACCAAAGTTTGTCCGAGTGAAGTGTTCCCATACTCTGTCATAACCATCAGCGCCGGAACAATCTTGAGGTAGAAAAGCGCCACTGCCGTCGGGACGGACAGTCGCCGGACATCGCCTATCTCTCCATAAAGAGAAATGAGGGCTGTGCGCGCTGTCTCGACGATGCGAGCAGTGAAGGTCGTCCCAGTATAATGAAGCCGAAGCCCCAGATACCGGAAAGAGTTGACAAATTCCAAGAATTGGCCGCCGCAACGTATAACGTCTTTAGCAGCCAATCGACCTCCTCTTCTGAATCTCATAGTCTTGGTCTTCTTGGCGTTTATTTTCAGCTCTCTTGAGACAAGGAACGCCTTCGCCAGAGCAGTGATGCGCTGGATAGCACCCAGGTCGTGATGAGCTACCACTATGTCATCTGCGTACATCACAACTGTGGCCTTCTGGAACTCTTGTCGAATATAATCGACAAAATCGGCAAGCAGAAGAGTGAAGGAGACGCAGCTCAATGGGTCGCCTTGCGGGGTTCCCACAGGGGAACTTGCGGGGTTACCAGTGAGGTGTCCTCATCAAGGAAGCTGGAAATTACGCTCAGAAGAGAGTCACCAAACCAGTATATATATATATATATATATATATATATACATATACTGAGCAATCATTACAAGGCTGTAGTGATATTGACCATACTA
The DNA here is from genome assembly GCA_003439945.1 of Dermanyssus gallinae. Taxonomy (NCBI): domain Eukaryota; kingdom Metazoa; phylum Arthropoda; class Arachnida; order Mesostigmata; family Dermanyssidae; genus Dermanyssus; species Dermanyssus gallinae. The sequence continues at coordinate 35,026 of QVRM01001396.1, forward strand.
TTGTATATTTTACCCAATCTGGTGCGGAAATAAATCATGCGAATATATGTATATATATATATATATATATACTGAGTGATTTGTCATTATTAGTTTCATTACGAGGTTGTAAAGATATTGATCATACTATTGTATATTTTACCCAATCTGGTGTGGAAATAAATCATGTGAATATATATATATATATATATACATAGATAGATAGATAGATATAGTAAGTTCGCTAGTTTGCACGCTAGCCACCTTAGGTCGTCATCACGATCACTGTCGATGGCTGGATACATATACAGACGGACAACGACGAGACGACAGACAGGCAGACATATCCAAGCAGCGAATCTATTCCCGCCGAAGCAAAGTAGAGGAACCTCAGGCTCCCACCTCAGTCCCAGTCGGTCGGTCGTTCGTTCGTCCGGGATACCTCGGCCACGAGCCTCGTCGTCGTCACACTCTTAGCCACAGTGTAGCAGTAACACCGTCGTCGTCGTCTAGACGAAGCGACCAGACAGACGCACAGACGGTCGGTTAGTCAGTCAATCAGCCATCGAGTCAGCCAGACGCACAGACAAGTGGCATCTTCATTCTTCATCAGACAAGTAGAACACATAATCTCACTGCTTTAGCCGGCGGTGGTGAAGCTGCTGCGGGTGCCGCCGACGACGACGGATTTCGATAGGAATTGTAGTTCCCGTTGGTTGTAGTGGTGGCTCTGCTACTGGTGGTGGTGGTGGTGGTGGCATAGTAGCAGAGGCATAGTAAAGAAGTAGCACACGAACGCTGTAGTAGTAGTAGTAGTAAGCACAGAGAGGCAATCATTCTCAGCTGGGCATCAGCATCATCATAGGCCTTTAGGCTCTTAGCTTTGGGCTCTAAGCGCGCCCTTTTTCGCTGCTGCGGCTGTTGCTACCTCAAGCCGGCCTCGGAGACAGGCCGATTCGATGATTTGCACTACGACGATGATGAAGAAGTTAATGATGAACATGGTGTATGGTGCTATCCAAATGCTGACGATTACAAACCTCATCGTCGTCATGATCTGCGTGCTTATGATGATGATGTTGATGTCGGTGTTGTTGAAATTGTTGTTCTCGTCGTCGTCCCGATTTTGTTGATGTTCTCCTAGGTGTTTCTCTTGTTATTGTTGTTGTCGTTGTCGTTGTCGTTGTTGTTGTGTTGTCGTTGTTGACGCCGCCGTCGGTGCTGCTGCTGCTGTTATGAAAAAAGAATGCACAACGTGATGCGTTGCGAAGCAGACACCACAGGTTTGAATGCGACGATGTGCGCACGACAACGAGCGACAGATGCCAATCTGCCCGTAATAAAGCATTGCTGCTGCTGCTGCTGCTGCGGAGATGTTCATCTGTTCGCTTTGGAGACGGCGAGAAGGGGTCGGTCGGGGGTGGAGATTGAGAGAGAAACGACGACGACAACAACAACGACGACGACGACGACAACCAAGACGGGGGCAGAGACGGAATGGGGCACAATAGAACGGGCAGGGGGGTGGGGAGAAGGAGAACCAAATTAGATCGACACGAAACACGCGGTCTACACGCTAGACACACAACTATCTATCTATACAGTAGACACGCAAGCACACACACACATACGCTCACACTATTCCTCTGCCAAGTTACACGGTCCGACGGTAGAGACCGTAACGTATGTTACTTCGTGTAACTTCGGGCAGGCGGGGGACAGGGGGCGGGGGGGGAGAACGAGTGACAGCAGAGAGAACAATATGGAGATGCTTAAGATTCGAGCACAAAACATCACAAGTGACACGTATACGGATTTGGGTGAGGGACGGTGGGGGGGGGGGGAACGAAAGAGACAAAGAGTGAGATCAACAGATAGTCAAACCGCCGACAGACCGCCGCAGAGGGTAAGCAGCTAAAGCGGCAGTTTGACTCTTGACGTTCTATTTTGCCGCAACCTGTTCGCCTGCGTTCGTGTGGTGGAACTTCGGCAGCGAGCGAAGGGAGGGAGGGAGAGAGGGAGGAGGCGAGCCTCTTAACGAACTTCAACACCACTCATAAGGTGGTGGTCGGCTGATTGACTGTGGTGACTGAGCCGCTAATGGTGATGGTACAGACAGAGATGATGGCGATGATGATGCTGCTGATGATGATGATGATGATTATGATGATGGTTATGATGATGCTGCTGATGATGATTATGGTGATGGTGATGATGATGATGATGATGAAATGAAGGTGCGCCTGTGCGGCGCGACGTCCTGAAGGCGACGCCCGCTACCCCGATCCGGCCCTTCGATCAAGGTGGGACCCCATCCCAAGGTGTGAATCGCTTAGGGCGCGCATTAAACAGCACTTAGCAGCAACAACTAAAAGAGCTTGAAGGGCTGCTGCTGCTGCTGCTGCTGCGGGCAGAGCAGTAAATGCACTGGCGGTGCGATGCCGGAGCTCGATCGGCCTCTCGCCGACGACGACGGACGCCCTGCCCTGATGCTCAGTCTGCGACTGTGGCGAAGGTGCGCTCTTCATCGCGTGCGGCAGGGGGAAAGCCGTTGTTGACTGACTGTTGTTACAATTGTCGTTGTTGTTGTTGTTGGCGTTGTTGGCGTTGTTGGCGTTGTTGTTGTTGTTCCTGTTGTTGTTGTGGTGATGGTGAAATCTTCGTGATCAACGTCTGCGCGACGACGAAGACAACGTCGCCAATATGATTAGTTAGCTGGAATGCAGACAGGTTCACGGGCGTCGGCGACAGTATGTTCGTTGTGGACGAATAAATAGCAGGTGCCTACCTAAGCTCCTGACAGTGCCGGTCTCCAGGCATCGATTCAGGCATCCAGCCAGCGAGCCTGCCTCTACGAAGTTAGGAAGGAGTTCGCTTTTTTGGTATAGCGCTCGCAATTGTTTTGGTCCGGAGCCGTTTGCCTGCCACGCGCTTAGATGCCACGACCACGACAGCATGCGGACATATTGATACGTATTTGGAGATAATGCGTTGTCCGTCGCTGTTTGACGTCTGCATAAAAGCGCGCCGAACTTGCAGCACAAGAGGCTGTCCACAGCTCTACCAGCATTTCGAGGCCAGGGCGGCGGAGTTGAATTCGGGGTTAGTAGGTTTGTGTTGACCAGCGACTTGTGTGAATCCCCCACACACAGGTCGTGGTTTGCTGCCGGTTGCGCATGTGCATACTGCAGTCCTGAAACTTTCCATACATAGAGACAAGCAACAACCGTTCGACCAACAGAAAAGTGCAGTTAAGCTTTCGCATCACAACTGCGCTCGACATTGATCATCCCAGTCATTGTCATTTAGTCATCAAATGTCGTTAAAATCTGGGCGCTTGAAGGCTTCATTATTCCAGATATGATATCTACCCGTCTATGAGCTGTAACAGGATCAATTTACCGTGGACCACACAGCGACTCTGCAAATCAACATCTTTATCGAGGTATCGTTTTTCACCTGCTATAAAATATACATGGCGCGTATTGCTATAACGTTATCGAAGGAAGTACACTAGAGGCCAATCGTAGAAGACTCACTAGACACAATTGCGTAGTAAGGTACTGTAGCAGCAGAGGATATGTCGGAACACACAATTTTAGCTGCAGTAGCAAAAACACCATCATGACTTCGAAGATTTCTTCAGTCATCTATTATATAATATAGATATATATATACTCTCTCTGCGTATTGGCGTTTTTGTTCTTTATATATTTGACGGCATGCTGTTGTTAAGCTTTATGCTCATGTGTGGCAATATTTAACATAATTCAGGTGTTGATAATTACCTACAAGTTCGACTTCATTACGAGCTTTTTGTGTAGAGACAAGCAGCAAAAACAAAAAAACACATTTTACTGCGTCATTGGCCTTTATATTTTAGAACGGAGATTCAAACATTTAAAACAGTTTTATTTTAGAGGCACAGTTTTTCCCGCCTCGGGAATATTACATGAAAGCAGAAACAGATTTTAGCCGGTCATGATTGAATAATCAAATTAGTTTAGGATACACTTGCCTAGATAGTCGCGTGCTATTGCATGTAGTAATCATAGAGAAACTTGAAGATGTATGGAACGCAGAACCTTCATCCGATCTGAGTATCCTATGATTCCGCATTGTAGACATTTGTTAAAGATATGTACATATATGCCCACTCGTTAAAATAATTTGAGTGGCAGAGGATCTATTGCGTAACATTTTTCTTATCTAATCAAATTATTTAAATATTGTTGAATCGTTTAATTTAATATAAATACACGTGGTGTCATATTAAATTTGGTCGAGAATATAATTAATGATTCCCATCTAGCTGGTGCTCCACGCGCGCATTAGACTGCAGACTGGGGATTCGGGCGATAGGTTAATGAAGTTTCAGACATATTCGCGATCCGATGATGCGCTGCGATATTATTTAAAAAACTTTCTCCTTGTATCATATAATACTTTATAAGATATATTCAGCATGTCAAGATGGCTATTTACGGCGTAAAGTATTAAAGCATGTAACGCATGCATTTGTATGCACAGCATGCATTTCAAGAGACTTTAATTTATACGGAAAAATTGCGGTGAAGACCAGAATACTCTTAACCAAAGGTGTTTCAGTTCTAGGTCCAAGAACTAGCACAGCTTAGCCCTGAAGTGTGACCACTATATGTACGTGGCTCAAAGTAGTAAAGAAACTCATGCTACAAAACAATCGACGCTAGCTCTTCTGCGAAGAAAAACGTAGGAAAAACATTGCTTTTCCACAAAGCACTACAAGGGCCTCGTACTTGGATTCGACCTACCATCCATGTACTCTCGTGTATGGACTGAGTAAGACGCGTTGTAAATAAGCTGTGCTACTCGATTACGAGTTTACGCAGCAACTAGTCTTCGAGGCCAGACCGCGAGCGAAATATCTCCAGCAGAGCATGGCGTTAGCTCCGAAAAGAATAGACAAATTTATTCTGAGCATGTTCGCGCTAAGGAAAGATGTCCACGTCGTGGTGGCGATACCTTATGACACTTGTTCGAAAAGAGAAGGGTGTTTCAACGGATCCTACATGATTAAAGAGGGCTCAAAAAGTGTCGTTAACACAAGTTAGGGCCGGCCGTATTAGTACGTGTCTTGACGCCACTCAGTGACCACTCTCCGACGAGCGGCGCGACTTTCGCCCCGACAGCGCGTATTGCCTTTCTCAAAGAAGATCCTTACGAACAACCCAGCGTATGCACAACTTCTTTGTAAGTTTGTTTGGAGTTTGGGATTGACAGTCCTAATGCTCTTAGCAAACTTGCAAAGGTAAGAGTTCCACTACAAGTGCTGGGTCTTATCAAGAATATTTTACAATCAAATCAGATGCGGCTAAAAGGTGTAGCTGCTGAGCATTCAGCTTTGGAACAGTCGAACAGAGCTCCAATTTGTTATACAAAAGCGCTATTTTTACAGCCGGGAAACTTTTAATCTCACACAAGCGTTATTGACTTTGACACACCCTGTAAACTTGCAAAATTTGGAAAGCACTTGCAAGCAAAAGAGTCCAAAGAATGCGACGTCAGTAGTTTTAGCATATCAAACCGTAATTTAATGATTCTCATGATCACCGTGATTCATCATTGACAGTCTTTCAATACCAGCGAAACATGTAGCGACGGCCCACGACGGTTGTATGTAGTTTTTTCCTTCAACGAGCAATGGACAGGATCGTCCTCCTTAATTTTCTTAAAAGTGACATTAAATGTAGTGCTGTGCCAACATAGATATTGAAAATTAGCAGACGTATATATATATATATATATATATATACACATATAAATATATATATATATATATATATATATATATATATATATATACTATATATATAATATATATAATATATATATATATATATATATATATATATTATATATATATATATATATATATATATATAGAAAATATTGTGATGATTTATTAATCATTTACAATACGTTTGCACACTTGGCAGTGCTCGCCTATTTATATATATATATATATATATATACATATATATATATATATATATATATACACATACATATAGCAGTGACGATTTAAGCTATTAAAGTGCGGTTCTAAAAAGCTGAGACGTTGCTATACGTAGGATTGAATCCTTCTTAGGTAGAAGTATTTTTTCTTCTTTATTATTGAATCAGGATGATCATTGTCCCGATGTTACACACCAATTTTAAAGAAAGTAAATAAGTCCATCATGAGCTTGACAATAAGGTGGCGAAACCGGCAAATAGGAAGTTGTGGCATGCAGAAGTCTCTACCCAGCTAACACGATTATGTCTTGACAAACCTTGAGACACTATGGGCTACACGACCGTACCAAGGAGAGAGCTCGTGCAGAGTGGGTTCAGCCTGGTGTATATATATAAATATATGTCTGTATATATATATATATATATATATACATATGCCTACATATATATATTTATATATATATATATATATATATATATATATATATATATATATAGATGCGTGAGCGCACGCGTAAGACGGGCGGTATTAGCAGCATCAGCAGTAGCAATAGCGTCGGCAGCAGAATCTACCCTAGCTGGTTCGCTGGTCTCCGGCTGTCTGCGGCGGCTGAAGTTCGTCGCTCCCTCACCAGAAGAAGGCGGAGCATTCGAAGGTCCCTCCCCCGGCCGCTTAAAAGGCTGTCAGCTCGCGCCTGAGATCGCAGTACTTCTCAGAAGAGAAGTCTCGAACGAACACCACGACCGCCGCGACATCTCGATATTGCCGAGGTGTTTGTCTTTCTGTCTCTCTGTGTCAGTTGTCGTCGTCTTCAGCCGAGTGTGCATTCGAACCACATGTGTGAGCAGCGTATGAGTGTACAAGCTGCTGCCGCATTACAAGTGTGTCTCCGTCGTGCCTATATGCAGTTTGTTGTTGCCGTTGATGGTGTTATTGCTGCTGCAAGGAACCGACTTAACGCCAGCGAAACGGGAAGCCTTCGTTGCGCGCTTGCGCCGTTCGCTCACCCATCATCTGTGTTCGTGAACGATTTTGTGCGCGACGACTCTGTGCTCTGTTAGCAGCAACAACAGAAGTAACGAACAACGGGCGACCATTGTCCAAGTCGACGATTGTGCAACTACTACCACACTTGCTGCAGAAGGAAGCCAACCTGGGCTGCTGCCGCCTTAATCATGGTGAGTAAGCTTTCGAGCGTTATTCTTCTTCTGTTTCGTGTTTGTGCGGTACGTACGATGATGATGTTGTTGATGACGACGACGACGACGATGACGCTAGATGGAACAACCGCTTCATCACGATAGCCAAGCACCCAGCTTGACTATCGTGATGATTGCAGGTGTACCTATATAGCATATTCGTAGCTCTTAGCTTCTGGACACAATTCGTCGCTGTCAATCAACCACGAGTGGTGACTGGAATGAACACACACTGCCCGCCGCTGCAGTAATGCCTGATGACAGGATCTGCGCCCGCGCCCCTAGTATCGATTGTTCTCTGACGAAATAGTTGTTGCTACTCTCGTCAGCGTGGAACTATGATAGGTCCATTTTAGTGTGACACATTTTCTCTATTATGATGATGATGACTATTATTATTCTTATTATTATTAGTAGTAGTAGTAGTAGTAGTAGTAAGCAGTACACTCAGCCCAAAAACTTTACTTTTTTAGTATTCATGGTGACACTAGTGGCAGTTAAAATAATATTGCATTGTAAATGTAGGTGTAGTATGAATAGCCGGAGCAGTGAGAGTAACCGAAACAACACGCGGTGCGCGCGAGTCTGTGGCGCGAGCCTGGCGAACCCAAGCGACAGCAAGTCGCTCTGCTGAAAGTCTCAGTTTCTCTGCTGAGATTGTTTTTGTTTCCGTGATATTAATGTTCCGATTGTGTCACCGTTTATGTTGTGCATGCTTATTGTTGTCGTGGATAGGTTTGTTATTGTTGTTGTTTTTGCCGTTGTTGTTCCTGTTGTTGTTGGTGTTGTTGTTTTTGTTGGTGTTGTTCCTGTTGTTGTTGTTTTTGTTGGTGTTGTTCCTGTTGTTGTTGTTCCTGATGTCTTTTCGTCGCCTTGGTCGGATTGAATCGATTATAACGGTGTTTATGATGGTAGTGGCGGCGGGTAACGACGGCGATGACCGTTGTTGTCGACGTTGTTATTGTTGTTGTTGATGTTATTGTTGTTGTCGATGTTGTTGTTATTGTTGTTGTTGTTGTTGTCGTCGTCGTTGTCGTCCTCGTCGTCATCATCATCATCATCATTCGCCGCCATTGGCGTCGTCACTGATCGGTTCATCGCCGCCGCCGCTGCCGCCACCAGTATCCGCAACTATACGAACCACCATCACCACCACCAGGTCTCTGTGTGTTCGTCTGATCGTCGTCGTCGTCGTCATCGTTGTGTTGCTTCTGCTCGTTCTCCTCATTTTGTCCTTTTCTCGCGCTGCTCTGTCGAGCGAGCGAGACAAAGAGAGACAGAAGAACCAGGCGCCATCGAACCTAGAGTTAAGTCTGCGACGACGACTACGCAGACGACGACGACGACAACAACAATAACAGCAACAACATCGACATCAGCAACAACAACAATAACAACAGCACCAACAACAACAACAACAATATCAGGCAGCAGCCCGACAAGCAGAACTGAGAGTGAAGACCAACGCAACCACCAACAAAAGTCGATGGTGAAGAAGAAAACGAAGACAACAAATAAGGAGAAGGAGCAGGAGGAGGAGGAGGAGGAGAACATGAAGAAGAAGAACTTGCAGGCGCTAAACAGAGCGGCTACAGTGGCGACGATGAACAAACGGTGAGTGTCGCTATCGTCGTCGTCGTCGTCGTCATCGTCGGTGCCGCCCGAGGATTGGCCGGCCGTCGGGATCTGGCCGGTCGCTCGCTCGCTCGGTCGCTCAGTCGCTGTAGCTGCGCGCACGCGCTTGGCGCCGAAACGTCGATGAGGACGACGACGACCAAGACGACGATAGAGTTTGCGCTCGGTCGCTCGCTGGTTCGCTGGCTGGTTCGTTCGTTCGTCCGTCCGCCTTAGGCCCAAGAAAGCAGCCAGCCTGCTAGCCAGACAGCCAGTCTGTCGTCAGACGACTCGACTGCTGATCGTGAAAACCTTGGCGACTGACGACTTGGTTACCTGCGTCTGTTGTTAGCGTTCTTGCTGCTGCTGCTGTTGTTGTTGCTGGTGAGGTTATCGTTGTTGTTGTTGTTGTTGTTATTGCTGTTGTCGTTGCAGCTGCTGCTGGTGGTGAGGCTGTTGCTGTTGTTGCTGCTGCTGCTGCTGGCCATTGTGGCGAGCTGTTTACCTTCATCACACTCGCTCCTTGCTCCGTCGGCGTAAGAAAGAGAGAGAGTCTTCTACAAGTATACGCAGTCGGCGTGGCGTCACTGTCGTGTGTACATCGACATCACGATAGATAGATATATGATGATGATGATGATGATGACGATCATGATGATGATAATGATGATGGAGGTGATGATGGTGATTGTGGTGGCGTTGAGGGTGATGATGGCCCCATCAATTGGGGCAAGAGCCGAAGAAGGAGTAGATATATTAGACGGAGGAGGGTTCGTAGAGGCGCATCAAGGGAGTGTGAACAGAGAGACTGTGTGAGAGAGAGAGAGAGAGAGAATAGGGAAGAGGATATATCTAGAGAAAGAGAGGAAGGGAGCGCGAAAAAAACGTATGAAAAAACCACCAAAATGATGGCGTAAACCAACGTGAAGAGAGAGAGACAACGAGACGCTTTCATCACCCCATCACCCCCACCCCATCACCCCCACCATCCATTTCAAGCAGTCAGACAGACAGGAAAGGAAGCAAGCAATACGACGCAATGACGTCGGTGCCGTCGTCGTCGTCGTCGTCGTCGAATACGTCGACGCTTTTTCCTCATCTTTGTCGCCGTCGCTGTTGTTGTTGTTGCTGTTCTTGTTGTCGTTGTGATTCTGTTGGTACTGGTTGGTGGTGATGGTGATGGTGCTGTCGCTTCACCAGACGTTGTTTGGCGTTGAGGGCGCCCCTCTGTCGCCACTACACATCATCATCATCATCATCATCGTCGTCGTCGTCGTCGTCCGCTTCGTCGTCGCGCCGCCAGGATTGCCATCAGGATGATCGCCGCCCGTCTGCTTGTCCGCCACCATGGCCACCACCATCACCACCACCACGGCCGCCTCCGCTGCCGCCGCCGTTGGCTCTAGACTCCACGAGCACACGAAGCGGGCCAGGCGCCGTCGGAGCGGGCCAGCCACGGAAGGTACAGCAGTCTGTCTCGATGTGCTGCTGCTGCCGCTGATGCTGATGATGGTGCTGTTTGGTAGCGCTGCTGCTGCTGGTTGATTCGTGGTTCGTTGTTGTTGTTGCTGCTGCTGCTGCTGCTGCTGCCGTTATTGCTGTTGTTGTTATTGTTGCCGTTGTTGTTGTTCTATTGTCGACAACGCTTGACGCCGTTTCTACGTGTCTGGCGGCTAGCAGCGCGGTTCAACAGACGCTGGCGTTGTCGCTGCGTCGATTTCGTAGGAGACGGACGTCGCTTCGCGCTTCAGGGGTAGTGGCGAAGAAGACGACGACGACAACGACGACGATGACGTAGACGGAGCACACTTAGATTTGAAAGGCGCTCTGTTGTTATTGTTGTTGTTGCTGCTGTTGTTGTTGGTCTTGTCGACGCTGTTGTTGTTGTTGGTCTTGTCGACGCTGTTGTTGTTGTTGTTGTTGGTCTTGTTGGCGTTGCTGTCGACGCAGACGACTGCGTGCCTCCCTACGTGCGTATCTGTTAGTCGATCGATCGCTGCATCGATTCATTGATCGGTTCACCCATATAGCCCATCCTCATGGCTATCATGTGATGGTTGGTTACCGGCCGTAAGTTAACGTAGGACACTGTACCGTAACGTAGGAGAAGAAGGACGAACAGGAAGAGGTGAAGGATGAGGAACAGGGCACCAAAGTCATCAGACCAGCGGCCTCAGCAGAAAGCGCAGCCGAGTTGGAGTTGTCTGAGCCAACACGTGAGCGCTGCTAGTCGTGCAAAGCTACACACATGCATTCTCTTAGCTCTCACCTGGTGCTGTAGGTTCTTCACCCTGCTTTCAATGCCGAGCGTCGTGACTCTCTAGAAGTGGCGGTGGTATCACATGTTAATGTTGTTGTGATCACTTCTTGTCAATTCAAACCTCCCACTGCTTGAGTCTACTAACTGTCAGGGTTAACCCTCCTCCCCCCCTCGCTTTCATCAGAGCACCCCCTTCCCGACCGCCCTGCAAGACCCAGCCAGCCCCTTCTGACCTTGCCGAATAACTGCCATCGTCATAAGGATTCGCGCGCAAATTCACGCGCTTCGATTGACGTGACGCAGCCAGCAGCCAGGAGTCGAGCAGCGAATCCATCGCGAGCAGCGCGCATCAGCACCGCACATGGCGAATACGAAACAGCGGACAGATGAGATCACTGGGCACACCACACAGGGGGGAAACGCGGCGTTTGAAGAAGCGTTCCATCCAGCCAGCAAGTTCTACCTACCCCGTTCGTCTCTGTCTCCCGTCGGTCTGCCTGTCGCTTGTCTTCCTTCTTGAATCCCTAACCTGTAAATGCTCTGGCTCTAACCAATAAACCACCCTATTACAAGTTAGCACGTAGTCTGGCAGATAGGCTGGCACGCAGGCATGCAGTCAATCAAAGGTGAAGGCTGAAGCCTGATGTTTCGGAACACGAACAACATGACATGAAACCACCTCCCTTTCTGAGCGGTCCTCGAGTCGCCCAACGCTACCACGCGTCGTGCGTTGTTGTCGAACAACTAGCGCGAAGCCGTGAGGTCAAACGTTGTGACCGCGCGGCTGAATGCACGCGACGTCGCCCGCCCGTTCGGCGCATTCAGCCAGCCAGCCAGCGCCAGTCAAGCGCTCGTTAATACCCGACTGGTTCCGCTAACGCTCGAGGGTGCTTTCGGTGGAAGCGCAACATTTGATGAACCCTGACCCTATTAAGTCACGCAGCGGCGGCGGCGGCAGCGGCAGCGGCAGCGACGACGGCGACGGCAATGGCGACGTATTCGATTCGCACCGTAGTTAGAGGCTTGAAGGCTCCGAATTTAGAAGAGCGGCAGGCGACATCATTGCTGGAGACGTGCGACGTCGTCCGCTCATGCTTTCATGAGCGTACGTCAGCGAACAGCAACGACAATAACAACAACAACATACAGCGACAACAACAATAACAACAACAACAACAACAACAACATACAGCGACAACAACAGCAACATCGACAGCGACAAACGAAGCGCCGCAAGAAAGCGTTTCAAATGCATTCTTTCGCACCTCGGCGAGATCCCCCGCAGCGATTTAGGCGTCGGTGAAAATTAACTGTCTGTTTATAGCTCACTCAGAGTGACTACTATTTCTTCTACAACAACAACAACAACAACTACTACTGCTACTCTTACTAGCCCTGTTCCACTAATGCTACCACGACGTCGCCGAACTAACTAGTCGATTCGAACTTCGACTAGATTAAGATTCAGCTTATTTAGCCAGCTGTGTTCGCGCGGGAGCGCCGCGTCAAGTGTCACTACCAGTCGTAGCGGCGAAGCAGCGGTAGCGGCAATCAACATCTACATACGACAAGAGAGAGAGAACGCTTCGCCGCGCTGTTCTCGGCTCGGTGTTGGCTCGGTAGTCGAGTTTGATACTAGATTTGATAGTCCATACAGTTAACGGGTCGTCGGACTCCCATGTCAGTTCATCATTCACCTTCTTACCCTGGTTGCGCTTGCTTGTTTCGTTTCGATGTCGTGCTGTTTCAGGAACCGAGGGTGTTCGCGCTAACAACTCTGCCGCTACTTCTGCTCATGCTGGTCGTGCTGGGCAACAACTGCCAGCCGACCATCAAGAAGGCAACCCACATGACGTTCTTCAAGTGGGTCACCCACAACAATGACCTCAGCCTGGTGCCCACTGGCGACCTGCCCGTGCTCGTTCCCGCGGCCACTACCAACGGGAGTGGCGGTGACGGTGTCGGCGGCAGTTCACACGCGACGCCGACAACGACAACGACCCGAGGAAACGCTGGCCTGACGCCGAACAGCGCCACCGAAAGCCGCCCGCACACAACGGAACGAAGTGCGACATCCAGTGGCCACATCGACAACAACGACGACGATGACGCCGACGACAAGAACAACAACAACAGCAGCAGCAACAACAAAAATGACAACGACAGACAGGCGATGTCGGACGAGGCCAAACGCATTCTCGACTATCTGCGTCAGCGGAAAAATCGCCGCTCGTCACGGAGACGCTGCGCGAACGGCGCTTGCCGACGCGGCAACAGCAACAGCCGGCTGCTGCGCACGCTCAGCGCCAAGTTGCCGAAGATGAACCAGCTCGTCGAGGCCGACGACGACGTCGATGGCCGCCGGGACAAGGACGTCAACCTGCTCGACCTGCTCGACACGGGCAAGGCGCCGCCGCAGGTGCTCATGAGCATCGACAAGGTGCGCGAGAACTTCTGCAAGACGCAGCCGTTTGCGCAGACGATCCAGCTGCCCGGCTGCCACCCGAAGACAGTGATCAACAACTTCTGCTACGGCCAGTGCAACTCGTTCTTCATTCCCAACCACAGCGCGGGCCCGTTCCGGACGTGCGGCAACTGCGAGGCGAACAAGACGCACAAGCTCAAGGTGAACCTCGTGTGTCCCGGCCGCGTCGAGGGCGTCCACACGGTCTACGTCGAGAAGGTGCTTAGCTGTGCCTGCATTAGTCGGCCGTCGGATATGTCGCACGGCTCGTAGACTCGGAGAACTCGGAGACCGAGCCAGAGGCAGAGATGAAATATATATGTATATATATATATATATATATATATATATATATATATATATATATATATATATATATATGTATATATATATATATATATATATATATATATATATATATATATATATATATATATATATATATATATATATATAGAGAGAGAGAGAGAGAGAGAGAGAGAGAGACGTGGCTTGCGTATTGGAAGGTTCGACTTGCCACCGCTCCGTGGGTTAGTTCGTCGGTGAAATCATCATCATTATACGCGCCTACCTGCATTATCTGTGATATCAGCCCTGGTTGGCGAAATCTGCTTGATGAAGTGCGCTCGTTTCTTCGCAGAATGGTCGATGTCTTACATAACGGTGCCGATCATGGGTGCCTTGAAACGGGGTGATTGAGCGAAGCAGACGCCTGCAGCTGTACATAACATTGTATAAAGTCAGATGTATTTTATAGATAGATATAAATATATGTAGGTAGACAAGCACAAACATATACACACACATACACACGTAAATATCAAACTATTTGTCAAATTTGGCAAATAGACGCCGCTCGATAGTCGAACAGAATCTAATCTATGTAGACTGTTTGTTCAACAATATGTACATATGTCTCTTTAGATATGTGTATGTCTATGTGTTTGTGTAGTTCTAGAGGGTATCTAGGTCGTTAGTTCAATGCCAAGATAACCTATGAAACCTGGTGCGTGTGCAGAAAAAGAAAAACGTGACAAATAAACGATGTTTTTAAGATAACCTTTGTTATGTTCTTTTGTATATATATATATATATATATATATATAAATATATATATATATATATATATATATATATATATATTTGAGTCTACAAATTGTTTTTTCGGATTTTATAATGATTCTTAACGAACAAAACCGAAAAAACTTTTTTTGTAGCCCTATAGATTGCTGTTTCAGATGAAGATCTCCCGACTGTGGGGGGGTGCTATATAGGCTATTTACCCGGGCTTAATTCATATAGAACGATGCTCTCAGGGTCATGTTCGGCAGAAGTCGCACAGTTTTCGGTTAGCCACATACGAATTGCTTTCGGTGAATGAAATGTATTATGTGCGTGTTGCCCTGCTCGCGTTCAAAAAAAGAAGAAGGTTTCTAGTGGAATGTTACATTCCATTAGAAATCTTCTTCTCACTCACCGCAGTGGCCAGCCACTCTAACTATTGCATTGCCACATTTCGTTTTACCAAAACTAGTAGACAGTCCCTCGCCTGCCGCCTATTGGAGCTCCTTTGCTTCAAAAATTCGTAATTCTAGTCTGTAAAAAAGATCGGGAGGGTTAAGAGCGGTATGGCTGAATAAAGTAAAGCTGCGCCTTATAATACTTATTATCGGCTGACCGGAAACGATCTTGTTCCCAAAGCTTGAAGGAGGACAACTGTCCTTTTCAGTGAGGGCACATTTCGACCTACGCAGCTGCTAAAACCTGAGCCAAATGTCGAAGTCGGCGCTTGATGAATTTTGACTAAAAACGACTCAATAAGCTCGTCCGACCTAGTTACGCGCGCTATCTGCCACTGCTGTTACATTTGTTGTCGGTGCCATTGCTACTAGTATTGTTGTTCATGTCGGAGTTGGTGCTTTTGTCGCTTGTTTTGTTGTTGCTGCTGTCGTTAATGTTGTTGTTGCTGTCGTTGATAATGTTGTTGCTGCTATTGTTGTTATTGTTGATTGTGTTGTCGTTGTCGCCTTTTCTGCTATTCTCATCGGAAGAGTCCGGCACGAATGGCGCCACGTTTAGAGGTGCTGCTTTGTGCAGCAGCAGCAGCATGCATGCGACTCTGGAAAACCTGAACGAAGTACGACTTGTTGGTCCTATACCCCCCCCCCCCCCCCCCCGCACCACCTCTGTCGCCTTTCCTCCTTGTACTTCGATTAATGCGGGCGACGGCGACAATGAAGACGAAGAACGAGGACGAGGAAGCAGAAGCAGACGAAGCTGAAGCCGAAGTAGACGGAGACGACGACGCCACCTCATTTGTCGACCTGTCGTCTGAGAGTTGATCTGAGAGAGACACACAAATACACAGACTCTCAGCTAGACAGACTCTCACATATCACATCGAGACAGAAACAGCAGCGGCATCGGCAGCAGCAGCAGCAATCACAGCAACGCGAGGACACCAGTAGCAGTCGATACGGCGCCACCTGATTTGACTGACTCCCTCGGCGCGCACTCGGCGTCTGCCGGATTGTCGCCAATGACCGCCTGCCTTCACTTTGCTTCAGTCGTCGTCGTCGTCGTCGTTGTTGTTGTTGTTGTTGTTGTTGTCGTCGTCGCCGCTGCTCGCCGGCCCGCCCGTTGTTGGCTCCTCCAATGCCGCCAAAAACGAGTCCGCCATCTCACAATAGTCAAGACGTCGTGTGTAGACGCATCATCGTCACCTCGAGCGTCATCAGCACCCTAGACTTCAATCATCATCAGCAGCAGCGTCAGCAGCATCATCATCATCATTATCACAGCGCTAGACTTCACGATTACGGGCATCAGCGTCATCATATTCGACATAGCGATCACCACCAACATCACCATCATCATCATCGCCATTTTCATCATCATCATCATCATCATCATCCTCGATTTCAAGATCACCACCATCATCATCGCCTTCGAATTCACCATCAGCATCAACTATCAGCTCGACTTCAGGATCACAATCATCATCAAATTCGACTTCACGATCTCCATTAAATTTAGCTACCTCGAGTTCAGTATCAGCATTGTCATCAGCACCCTCGTACCGGTTGACATGCACACATTTACTAGAGATGACATGTCACCAGGCAATGCTTATAAATGCTTACGAAACGCTGTGATCGCGCTAACCAAAATAGTGCGTTAGATAAAGCTGGCCTTTTTACTGCATTCAAATATGTGAGCAAATTTCAACGTAGCCTGTGTGGACATGCGATCTGTAGTAGAAATTGATGATAGGCACATAAGTTTCAAGTACGATTCATACTTTTTAGTAAACGTAATGCAGACTTGTTTTGTTGCTTGAACACAGCGTCAGCAGATGGCAAAATATTGATGGCAATAGGCGTATGAAGTCTCGGGCAAACATTGCCTATTCTGCAAAAGCTGCTCTCTGACTGCGTAATCTTGGACTGAGAATATAGTGCGGTGATAACGCCCGGTTTCGCAGCCAACCTAACATTCTGAAAGAGCACCGTTTTTTCCGCCAAATGTACCGTTCCAGAAAACGGGAAAGCCGGTCGATCAGCCTCTCCAACACCATTAGCACAGAACACAAGTCAACCCGTGACCGAACCTATTCAGGAGCGATGTGCCCATAATACAGATTTATAAGCGTGTTGAACGACAAATAATTGGCATTGGGAATCATCTGTCCGTTCTCCCCATCGACAAGTAGTAGGCAAAATGACGGATACAGTTTGTAAAGTAAGTTGAGACGCCATATAGATTGTAAGCATTTGGCTCTAGGCTTTGTCATGTTATACCTGTCAAAAGCAGAGCGATTTGGAGTCGTGTCTTAAACTGCATCAGCAATACAAGACACGATCACTCGCTTCGTGACAGCTCTGGCTACAGATGGTACAAGCCTGGTTGAGGCATTACGCGAATGTGCTAGTTATCGCCGGCTTCGCAGAGCAATATATTTGTCCGTGATCCTCACCTACATCACTAATACCCCACAGGCGTCAATGCCTGTAAGTCGGGTGGTGGCTTATGCTTAAAGATCGAGCACCAAAATACGACAGAATAACTCGGAAAACGTTCGAGCTGCTTTATCGGCATGATAAAATTCTGCTGTTGGAAGCAGTGCCACAAAACACACGTATGGATGAGTTTATGGTAGAACGCAGAGCAGCTCAATGGAAATAGGTCGTATGGAGGGTACTATATTTGAGAGAAGGGCTTTTACCAATTATATCCCGTCCTCTCCGGTTGTTTGAAGCAATGCGTAATTAAGCGGCGACATATAGTGGGTTTTAGTGTTTTGTAATGTCTTAGATGACCCTCTTATTCGGTCAGGCACTAAAGAAACTAGTGTCCCAGACATAATAGTCAACAAAAAGATGTGAGAACCTGGGGGCGTCCTGGGGGGTTGATTGAACACTATCGGCTTTATGTCTTGTCGGCAATAAGAGTGCGATACATAGCAATATGCTAGAAGAGTCGGATTTCCCAAGAGTCCGCCGGAAAATTGATCTCAGTTCCAAATATAGTCCGACCTTGCACCTTTAGATGATAATTCATTATTGTTATTTAAAAGCTCTAATGTCATGAAAAGTCGTTTTGGGTTTAGCAGTGGGCTGACTCATTCTTGCTGCAAGTCTTATGCGGTTTCTGTATGCCATATCCGCATTGCAAGAATGTCGTAGAGGCCAATCACCCGCATTCAAGATGTTTGCTCGGATTCTAGAGAGTTTTAGAGAAAAAGTGGTAAAATACATGATGCACACCCGGTGTCGTTGTTAAAGTCGCGTTGTTAAAGGAGTGTGGACCTCATTAGCCTACTAAGATCCATTTGTCTTGTTTTGCACCTTGCTGTGGGGGGGGGGGGGGGGGCGCAGTACTGTATGAGTTACTTCACGTGCGATTAAGGCTGTTCGACTTGTAGAGACCGACTTTGTGCAGCAGTCATTTGCGCTTCCTCTACCATAGACTAGGACTAATGGTTCTTGAAGAGAGCCTAAAAAGGCTTGGTATGTCAGGTGGTGTTCCCGCCTTAAGTCCCGAGAGGGTTGCTTAGTATTAAAAATGCATAGCGTTTGTTCCAGTGCCTTAAATCATCGGCCCTACCAGAAATCCGCTTACGGCATGAAGGAGTTCAACATACCAATGCGGTACAGGTTTAATCAGGAAGTCTTGATTTTATGCAGTACACAAGGTGTTTCCCATTGCTGGTTTCACTTGTTTGATGTATTGCCTCTGCTCATTTGGAGTTTTTCGAGGTTTCTTTGGCTTTTCCTTCGAGTAGATTCTCATCACGAGCGGTGACAATTGGGGGCAGATAACATTCGTAGGCGACGGACTAGACTCCCAGAAGATGTGGGAGTCTAAGTACTTTATCGTAGAGTACATTCCTAGGGCTGGCCGCAGTGCATGCCCCTGGGGTCCACGGCTGTGACTGCATAGTCCACGCATTTTTAAGTAAATGCTCGATCTTTTAGACACGAGGTTACTAGCAGAAGTCGTAAGTAGGAGGTTGTGTCTTTGTCTACAGGTGCTGTGCGAAAGAATGGTACACGCGTTTTTGACATCCAATAGAGTGACTAGATACTGCGGCCGGTTGCTCTCGGGGTATTTCTTTGTGTTTCAGCTACGAGCGCTTTTCTGATAGCTGGAAACCGTGCTGGTTTACCAATAGCGCCTCCTCGTATTCTAGAGTAGTTGCTAATCGGTTGGTGATAATATGCCTAGATGCATTGGATAGGCAAATTCGAGTGGCCTATACTAAGAGGACTCTTGGGATCAGCTACCCGAACCTCTTGAGGAAGCTGCTTACCCAAAGACTGTTGGGCGTATTGAAGTATCCCCTCGCACAATCGTCTTTCGACGACCGTGAGTACTCATGCTGAGGTCTAGTTATTTGAGGATATCTTCGTATGTCTAAAGTGGAGTTCGGTGAAAAGTAGGTCAGAGATGACCTTGTAGAGAATACCTTGGTCGAAGAGAAATTGTTGCTAGCGTGGGGTCCAGAATGATAAATCTGTGTTGTTAGTACCTCGGGGAGTGGTAAGACCTCTATGTACATTTTGGCTGCAAACTGAGATGTCATGCTCAAGGGGGCGTGTGAAGGCTTATTTGCAGTACTTAGTTTTTCTGATAAATTTGTAATTTTTTTTAGATTTGTGATCTGCGGCCTATATGTTGGGCGCTGCGCCGTGGTCGCGTAGTGTCCTTATGTACTACCACACAGCATCTGATGCCGCGCCAGTAGCATTGGTAATAGTCTCTCGCACAATCATGCGGATTTTCTGCTGCTGTCGTTTTAAGCTTTTATGACGTCTACTTCAGTCTCGTTGGGTTACTGTTGTCCCTGTGAGCCTGCAGGACGCACAATAAAATTCTGATTTTATTATGATTTCCTGCTTTTTGTCGTTCCTAGAAGCTGCAGAGACTGGTTGTGGCCTCCCAGGACCTAAGTAGATAACCTGTTTTATTGTCTTCGACGTGAGGAATCATCTTAGCTAGTAAGCTTTCTTAAAGGCCTGAAGGTTGTAGCTAGCTTTCTCTCAAGGGAGGAGGGTCTACCCACCTCTGAGTGTCTGCTTCGTCTAGGGTGTTGCTTTCTTAGGCTTTAATGCTGGAAGGTACGTCTGTGGCAAGGGTGTCATTAGGCTTCGTCTTAAGGGAGGCAGTTCTAGCCACGCCCTGAAAGTCCATAGGTTCATTTAGGAATGCTGCTTTTTCCGACATTGCTACGGGTAGGAACGTCTGGTTATTAGACTGTTTCGGCTGGGGTCTCGCTCGTCAATTCTGTGTGCGTACTGAGTTTAAGTGTAGATTTCCATGCGTCCTGAATCAGGTTGAGAAGTTGCATGTCAGGACGTTAAAGTAGCGGAGGACCTAATTGGTATACCCCCAGAGGCGGACATCTCGGTACCTGCTTGGTTTAGAGCGCATGTTGTCAAACAACCTTTCCTATTTTCTTGTGTGTAATTATAACTTACCTATGATTGAGTCGATTCACTCTCTCCGATAAATTTAGCATTCTGGTTGTTTACCTACACCCGCTATCGTCGGTCTGATCTCAAAGCCGTAACAGAATGTAAAACTGATATTAGAGACTAACGCTATTTTTCAGATGTGTTAATAAGCGCCAAGCAGTAACAAAACAGAATTAAACCTCTTTGCGTAAATAAGTGTGCTGTAGAGTATTGGATGTAGTATTACAAAAGGTAGTAGTAGTCTATGCCTAATGAATCGAGATAAAACTAATCTCTAGTAAAACTTTTCTTCTGGCAAAGTAGTTATCTATCTTTATTGCTCCTCTGGCAAGCAAGGCGTTTCTACACGGGACTCTAGTGTGCATCACTATGACCATGAAAATCCTTGATTATGATATCTACAAACTACTTTTGATTTAAAACCAATGTCGAGTTAAACTCCTACGAACAGCATTCATGCCTTTAATTTTATAACACGTGCGTATTTGAAAATTTCGTGGATCCATGTGAAACGTCAGTCTTCTAAAGCAAGAAAAGATGCTTATAAAATATAAAAACGTCCTATTAAATAAATGTTTGGCAAAATCCTGCTTTAGTTGAAATTGACAGTACACTCCTTGTTAACCAAATGGTGAGATTTAGTGGCCATCGTCGCACATTATTGTCGCTTGATATCTCTCTAAAGAAGGTATCTTTAAGTGAGGATCAGAAACTCCTCGTATTTTTCGTGTTAATTACATGGACGTATGAGGCACTGATATTTGATTACATAATACGAAACTTTGCAGCCGTCCGCTATTGTCATGCTTTGCTTTAGGCATCCAGATAACTACTACATCTGATTTTATTTAACATATCACATACTAAGTGGAACTCTTAACTTAACTTGCGCATACTATCTTCAGCTTCTTTGTGGTAAATGATTCTGCGGTGATATGGAACCTGTACACCGCCTGCCTAAGTGCTTTATACTTCTAAAGTTGACGTACTGGTTTCTGGTTTGCGGGCTCCTTCTCACAAAAAAAAAAACAGAAAACTACTTAAAGGAGTATACACAATATCACTAAAAAAGGTTTGAAGTGGAAATCGTCGGTAGGCAATTTCAATACTGAAACTCGCGTAATGTGTGCATTTCAAATGTGCTACGTCGATTTAGACGTAAAGAGTTTCTATGCAAAAAAGTATACGTTTGTTATTATGCTTATTGACAAATAACCAAAGTAAGGCGGCGGCATTCTCCAAACTGTTCTCCTATATATATACCTCCGGATGATCAGCCGCCATCGCGGACAAATCGCGTGCGTACAAAAAGACGTCATAACCAAACAATCCCTATGCGGTTATTAATTTCAACCGAGGACATATTTAAAAAGGTCAAAACGTTTAAGAAAATGTGCAGTTTAACGCCAGATGGTATACCACATTTTTTTGGTAAAAACACTTGTGATTTTATCGCCAAACCATTACTGTATATTTCTAGCGATCGTATTGTGATGGGCAAGCCCCTTTGTTATTTCGGAGATAAATTATAACGCCTGTATCCAAAAAAGGTGTTAAGGATTCGGCGGATAACTACCTGCCGGTGGCCTAACTACCTATCGCGTGTATTTTATTGGAGAAGTTAATCATATTGAAAACTTTTTAGTGTGTAACGAATTCATTAGCACGAATCAGCCTAGATTCACCAGCCGTTCCACGATTGGAGCCTTCACATAAAAACATAGAACATTTCATTGCATATATTTTGATTTTTTGAAAGCGTTTGACAGAGTAAGCCACAAACAATGTTACAAAAATGAAAAAGGATTGACATTGATTCTACATTTCGTCAATGGGTGTCAGCATGTCTTACCGGGCGAAGATTTCCTATCAAAGTCGGTAACGTGAAAAGCAACCCCCTTCCCTACACCTCAGAAGTGCCGCAAGGATCGAGCATCAAGCGCCTGCGCTTCAGAATACACGTCCTTGACCTTCCAACAGTGATTCCAGAAGGTGTCACTCATCTATTGTTTGTGGATGATTTAAAAGTGTACTCAAATTTCTGTGTGAATTTTTACAGAAGTCTAGCCTTACTCAAATTGCTCTACTACAGCCAGATTTGGGATTCTTATATGGCGAAAGATTTAAATTCCATTAAGAGGGTACAGGCCAAATTCATCAGACGAGTGCCAAAAAGATGTGATATTTCTTGTAAAAGCGTATCTCTTGTGCCAATACGTAAAAATTGTGCCCTCTCGGGACTGACCAGACCATGTTTGAATATATAGGTAATGGACTACAAAATGAAGCGAATTTTAGATCACTAGAAATTGCGCGCTCAGCAATGATACATTTCTCACATTCTCGTGGAGAGTTCCACGAAGTCTGCAAAATCAACAGACCTGATGTATGTTATAATTATATTCAGATGTTAATTAGTTTGTTAATGGGAATGTATACTTAGACTTATATGACCCTGGAAAAAAGTGCTTTTACTTGACTTGATTTTAGAAAGGAGCTGTAGAAGACGACCGTAGTCATTACATTGTCAAATGTGGCATGAAGTCTGCCAAGCAAAAGCTTGGTTCATACTATTTAGACACGCTATTTCGGTAAAAAAGACAAAACCATTCTGCTCAAGAGTATTGCGCTTGTCAATGGAAGAATCAAAAATTTTGCAAAGTTGTAAAAGCTGTGGTTGAATTCTAAGATTAAACTTCTGTTAAATCTCGGAGACGGTTAGATATGTACCTTTTGGCACCTAGATAATTTCAACGACTAACAGCTCGCTTTATGGGACAGTGCTCCTGCTAAGTTTTATAACGCTTGCTTATAAGAAAATAAGCCTGAAAAATTACTGATCGCAAACAGGCATAAAAGCGCAAGACGCCAATTTTGGTACAACAGAAGTATACGACAGCTAGGCAGGAAGCTTTTGTCACGTGGGCATGGGGATCTGTTTCTTGTGCTCGAAGACGTCCGTACATATATAGGTACATATGTAACGCATTAGAAAAAAAAACGCTGTCAAACGGGCTTGTTAATATAAAAAGTCACATGAAATGCAACTTTTCCGAACAAAAGTAAAGCCAAAAAGTTCTGTAGAAAGGACTCGAAAATATATGGACCTTGAACAGCGCGGAAGGTGCTGCAGAAACAAAATGCGAAACATTCTTTTCTTCGGTCCCCTGTAGTACCTACCTGAGATGCATTCCCCGGGGGTTTCAGACCAGGGAGAGTCCAAAGTTTGCTTGAAAAGATATGATTTTCAGCGCTATGCGCCCCTTATTACTTATTAAGCGAATAAACCAATCAATAATCACGCCTTCATAATAGGCGACCTATAATGAGTTGCATAGGGTCTCCCGTAACGGTGTGTACATAGCTGTACAGAGTCTACGCTTGCGGAAGAACCAGTCAACGTATGAGCAAAGCGATCATACCGGCGTGTTCGGCGGTGCAGTAAAATTCTGCATGATTTGAATGATACCCGACGCAAGCTAGCAAAAGGCGAATAAGCCTCATTAAGGAGAGTCATAAAAAGTCGATATGTAGTTACGCCTTACGGAACCGTAAAATGTTGCCATTCCGTACAAAAAATATCATCAGACAATAGCAGATTTAATGCCCATCACTTTCGTACCAAAGTAAAGGTGCTGCGTTACGCAGTTGCTGAGTAACTGAGCTTTTTCAACAGTTACATCGACAGTAAAGGCAGGCATACTTTCTAGCATGTTGACATACTTCAGCAATTAAACCACTCGCGCGTTGACTGGTTCTCAGGTAAACATAGATTTTGCACAACTATGTAGGAGAAAAAAACACGGAATCGCTACTTATATAAATTTCATCCTCACTCTTAAACAAGACGTATCCGCCCTCTCCTTCCTTTGGAAAAATTAGTTCATGCAAAGTTCTATCAACCCTTAAAATAATGACATACAATTAGCAAATTTTGCTAATAAAGATGGAATCGCTTGGCATTGGACTTAGGGTTCGAAATTGGTGCCAAGCGTATCTTACTGATAGGAGCTTTAAGGTCAGTGTAAAAAGTGCTATGTCTGGTACTTTTCCATGCCTCTCTGGAGTCCCGCAACGTCCTTGGCAGAATCGATATGATTTATAAGCTCTGTGCCGACGTAGAAATCTATGTGATTTATAAGCTCTATGCCGACGTAGAAATATCTACTTCTAAATGTGCCGTGCTGAAAACAATCAAGGATGACACTGCGTGTTCTATTGAACGGCCATAGTATACCTGAAGTGTCGACATACAAACCTAGGTGCTGCATTTAATTGTCAAATCAAGTATACAACTCACATCGCTGAGGTTGTAAAATCTACGTCTCGCTTGTGCAATTCCGAACTTAGAGCGTTTATCGGGCATGACCTAACAGTGTACATAAAATTGTATAATGCGTTTGTCTTACTAAAGTGGGCATACTTCTCACACGTGTAAGTACATTTCTATAGAAAATATGTAGAACTGCTTCAGCGGGTGTAGGATACATTTTTCAAATGAGTCGCATGACGTTGCAATGTAAGGCCTGAGAGCCTTGTACTCCCAAACAAGAGCGAGTGCCAGATGCGAGTTGACGTAAGACTTTTTAAACAACTAATCCGGAGTAATAACTTAGTACCTTTTTCACGTCCAAATAATCTTTGTAGTGGTGTGTGAATTACTCCACCGGAAGTTGCTTACGTCGAATTTGTAAATAATGCGTCCCCTCAACGGGTTGGCCACATTTACATTAATGAGGGGAGACAGCCGAGACGAAGACCTGCCCCAATTTGGGTTGTTTTATTGTGCAGGAGGCTGCCCTTGAAGTGGAGCACTTGAAAGTGCGCGATACAAAATATGCTCCAGTCATGTTGGCTCGAATCGATATATATATATATATATATGTATATATCTCAATTAAGGAGACAATCAAGGTGAAATATGTTATATATTTAATAACATTTGTTTAGTGATATGCTCTCAGGTGCGTCCGCAGAACTGTGGAATGATAGGAAAAAACCACAGGCAGTGATAAATATGAAGCAGCGGTCATGCTCCGCCTTAAGGATATACCTTCGTCATCCTTTTGAGTTTTGTCTCTATATCTTCTTTTTAGTCAGCTGCGTGTTTTCTAAATCGACTCTTGCCGACGGTAATTGTGTTTGAGGAAGCTTTCCGCCACAATTGGGTCGCCATTCCCGCTGCCTGAGTCGCTCGTGTCGTCAGACGTCTGTCGGGATGCTAAAAATCCACATAAAAATGCATACATAAATATTATATAGGATTTATTATTTGCTTATTAAATTCATCTGCCCATATCCAAATGATTCATCTATATAAACTTAAATGCAGATGTAATCTTTTTATATCAGGAGCGCTTAGAACGGCAGCATAAGTGAGCATGTTGAAGAACTAGGGTTCTCCACAGTCCTTGTGGCAGCATGGTCGCTGACTCTCAGCAGTCTGCATTATTATCTATTCTCAATAATCACAACTGGCGCACAAGCCCCCCAGACTATGCCGCCACATAAGACAAATTGATCAATATTCTTTAGACAGAGCGGTAGGCGGTTTTGGGACAAGCCCTGACATTGATACGACCTGTGTATATACTATATATATATATATATATATATATATATATATATATATATATATATATATATATATATATATATATTAACTTATTTATATTAAATAAAAATGATGTTTTTTTTCAACGAGGCAAGGGGACGTATACGTCTTCTAAAAATGGGCAATTTAGCATGAAAGTCAAATTATAACAATTGCAAAGAATTGGGTTTCTTAAGAAATACCCCTAATACAACATTTGTTCTGCTTTGAGCTAACGTAGAATGCAATTCAACGATGCTGATCCTCCAAACGCGCAGACATATTTGGTTCATCGCTAGGGTGTCTGGGGCTCTCGCAATCGTAGATTGAGTGAATATGTGTCAAGATAAAAAGCTTAGTACAACCATTTGTGGTAATTTCGTTCTTACTCCAAAGGAAGACATTTCCACCCCCTTGTTCCTTTGGAAAAAATATTTTTTCGCCGAGTTGTGCTAGACCCTAAAGTTTGTTGGACGAATAGTATATATATATCTGTTCTTAGCCGCGGAAAATACCAAGATACACAAAATAGACGTCAGATATGAACAAGATAATACCAATTACAATCTGGATAATAGAAAATGGTCTCTACAAGGAGAAATTATTATATTTACTGTCATGTCACAAAATATTAGCTCAACATATTTTCAATCAATCATATTTATTTCACTCAAATAGAGTATGTACAAAATAGTTCATGCTATTATTAAACATAAATACTTGTTGTTTTGCCGTTCCACCGAGAGAAGAAGTGTAAAGATCTTCGTTGCAGTGCCGGACAATCAACCACGTGGTACTTAGCGCATTGCTGCGAGCAGAACCGACAAATACACTGAGTAATATAGTCTTCATGAAACTCCCTACGGGAGCATACGAGGTGATGGAACCCGTGTACGATGTACCTGGTATATACATGCCTGTCATCGCAGTCCACCCCGGCCCACAAGCAAGGAGACTTAAAGACGTCTAGCGTTCTTACCTCCGTCGCTGCTTCCGTGAATTTGCGTCGCCACTCTCCCAAGAAATGGTTAAGTGGCTCCGTCAGTGGCATACGCAGCCTAAGCCGAAGCATCTCCACCATCGGCGCACACTCCGACAATACATACACGAAGCGGCTTCTCGCCTTGATTAAGAGGCAGAGTACTCGCTTCATGTATAGTGTGAAGCACTTTTCAAGCAAATAAAAATTAGCTTGAGGTAGGTGTTGCCACACTCTGTCTAAACTATACGCCAACTTCGGCAGAGTTTTTAACATAAGCAAGCGCACTGCCGTACCGACGGACAGTCGCCGTACATCTCCGACCCCTCCGTAGAGAACTGCCAGTGCCGAGTTAACACTGTTCTCGATGTGTGTAGTAAACGATGTTCCCCTGTAGTGAATCCGGAGACCCAAGTATGGGAAAGAGTTTACAAACTCCAATGGCCTCCCGCAGCAACGAATAACGTCGTTTGCAGCTAAACGCCCACCGCGACGAAACTTAATCGCCTTGGTTTTGCGTGAGTTTATTTCTAGTTCTTTTTTTATGAGATACGCCTCTACCATGGCGGTAATGCGCGAGATGGCACCAATGTTACGATGAGCAACAACGATGTCATCAGCATACATCACTACCACGGCATATTGAAACTCTTGACGCACGTATTGAACAAGGTCGGCCAGAAGCAGAGTGAACGAGATGCAGCTTAGTGGGTCCCCCTGAGGAGTCCCAACGTTCTGCGTTAGCTCACGCACGCCGCTCCTTACCTCGACCAACAGTGTATCATCGTCGAAAAAACTAGAACTTACTCGCAGAAGAGCTCCACCTATGCTCAATCTGTCTAAAACAATCGATCATAAGATTGCGCGAAGCCTTGTCAAAGGTCTTGACGCAGTCAATGAAGACTGCATACAGGTGGCCTCCTGGACGAGATTCCGCCCGCTCTACTTCGGATTGCAAAACGTGGATGGCGTCGCGGGTCCCCATGCCGTTTCTATTCCCGAACTGCTCGGGAGGCAGAGCATGGTTTGCTACATTTGCAATCCTTTCAATAATCAGCTTACAGAATATTTTCTTGAGCGTTCGCTCCGACGCCACTCCTCGGTACAGATTTGGGTCACTTCAATCGTCGCCGTGTTTACCCTTAAATAACAGAGAAAGCCTAGCACTCAAAACATTTTGTGCACATTTAAGTAGAAATGGCATGTGTTCTCAGTTGCGGATCGCGTTTGGTTTTCACCAAATACTCCTCGGCATGGCCTTCTAGTTTTTAAATTAACCGTTTAAATTGTCTACGCGATATATGAATCGTGTACAAATAGATGTACAGCTAGTGCAAAGATGGCACCAGCAAACCAAGGACAATGCACGCGCGTCGTATGCATTTGTGTAAACGAATACAGTACGGTATAGAGTTGCAGATCAGGGGGTTGTAAACTGACCGTGTGTGCCTGTGAAGTGAAGCAAGCCTTTAAGGTGGTAATTACGATGTCCCGCCCGACTATTTTGCTCAGTTCTCATATTCCACATATAACCATGGTGATTTCACTTTACTGTATAGCGTAAACTCTTGGGGGCTCTTTCAGCCCACAGTTACCGTCTACGGAATTGCTTCTGCATTGCTTCGTGAGGCGGACTCCATACATATAAATGTGCAACGGCGGGAGGATCGAACCCATGCACCTATGTACCTCATTCGGTTGCAAGGCGCACGGGAATGCACTATGCCACGAAACTCGACTTACTGTAGAACCTAGGCAAGCGCAAGGTGCACACACACACTCAAAACGGATGTTTCGGCAGCACTTTTAGACGGCTTAGAAAATGCTGTCACATCTGAAACGATCCGCCTCACTGTCGCATTGACAAGACGACGGACTCTCAGCCACACCATCTCGAATACACTACGAAGAGCAGTCCGGCTTGACCCAGTTAACGGGTTGGTGCCAATATCATTAAGTACCAAATGCCCAATGATCTACGAAACCTTAACACAACACGCGCATAATGAGATCATTTAGTCTAAATGTCATGCATATATACGACGTCTCAAGGAACTCTGGAGTCCTCTCCAAAGCTTGCTCCCGAAACGCAAGGCACTGATATTTTTCTCGTATGGGATTGCAGTTTGGGATGATGGCTACAAAGCCGTCGGTCGTCAACGTAAGGTCTTTTGGAACGAACAGCTTTTTGGAAGCCGTCACACAGATTCTATTGCAGACGTTTCTGACAACTATGACGTTTTCTTCTATATCGGGCATGATTGATGTCAAAATGATTAAATGTTGTACTCCTTCTGATACCTCGGTTCTGATCACTGGTGATGCTAAAATAGGTGGCTTGTTGTTGACGTTGAACGTCAATTGACGATCGTGTATACTTTGCAAATATGTAACTAGAATTAACACTGTAATGGAAAGCTAAGAATAATTGATATTGACGTAAGATTAATTGACACAGCCGCAGTTGTGAGGAAGATATCAGTTTTCTAAATGTTTGCTTTTTTGTCAGAACCTAAGCATGGCGAAGTGGCAGTTTCGTCAATGAACCCCAACTTAAGCTAGTTCAATAATAAGGCATATGGGGTCATAATGAGCCCCTTCTCTCCCTTGGATGCTTAGTGGTGATGGTTACGGCGGTGATGGTTACGGCGCTTTAAAGCGATATGATAGGTTGACGCTGCTGGTTGATGCGTCACTTCTAGTTAGCGGAGCCGCGAAAGCTACCAGATGGACCAATAGCAGTAATGTGCTAACGTCTCCGAAGGGTGACATTTAGTGTTGCTGATGACTGAGTCGCCTGGCGTCATAGAACGCTGCCCTATTTATGCGTATGCACACATGTATACACATATATATATATATATATATATATATATATATATATATATATATATATATATATATATGTGTGTGTGTGTGTTCACCCACGTTTCTAGGCGATAACCATGTGCGGTTGTTCTTGTTGTTGCTATCGCTGTCAATGTGATTATTGCTTATGTGTGATTGGTGTAGTGCGTAACGAAGCAGTGTGCGAGCGTTGATTGACCGAATGGGGTAGCGCTAGCAGGGAACGGGCTTTGTTGGCGGCGTCAAATCAAGAACAACGACAATGAAACAACAACAACAACAACAACAGCAACAATAAGAACAACAACAACAACAATAGCAACAACAACAACAACAACAACAACAACAACAACAACAACAACAACAACAACGACAACAACAAGACGAGTTGCAGCAGTCAAAGCAGCAAGCAGTCATTTTCGCCAGACTTGAGCCACCAGACGGTGGCGGCGGCGGCGTCGGCGACCACGGCGCCACCACGCACCCATGCAGCCACTGACATCGAGTTAGAAGAACCGCAACAATAGCAACAACAACAGCGGAAACAGCAGCAGCAACAACAACAGCGGAAACAGCAGCAGCAACAACAACAACAATAACAACAACAACAGCAACAACAACAACAGCAACAACAACAACAACAACAACAACAGCAGCAACAATAACGGCAGTAACAGCAGCAAAACCACCACCAACAACAACAACAACAACCGCTATAACGGCAGCGACTACGACGTCGCGGCGAGTTCGCCTTCTCAGCTTCAAATTCGGGCAGGCGAAAGGAACGGGTAGACGGAAGGAAACAAGGACACAGTGTCTGGCTGGCGGGCGGAAGGAAAGATAGACGAATCAATGAACGAACAGACAGCCAGCCAGTCAGCCAGACATAGACACAGACAGACAGATGGGGGTAGTTCACTTCACCAGTCTGTTGCTGCTGCTGCTGCTGCTGTTAGGTAGGCGACCCGTTGCGATTGTCTGCCGCGCAGCTTCGTGCTATTGTTCTTGCCGCTGCGGATGCTGTTGCGACTTCTGCTGCTGCTGTGGTCGCGACTGGTTGTTTGGCAATACAACAGGAACAAGGACAACAACAACAGGAGAAACAACAACAACAACAACAACAACAACAACAACAACAACAACAACAACAACAACGACAACAACAACAACAACAACAACAACAACAACAACAACAACAACAACAACAACAACAACAACAACAACAACAACAACAACAACAACAACAACAACAACAACAACAACAACAACAACAACAACGACGACGACGACGACGACAACAACGACGACGACGACGACAACAGAACGGGCAGTAGACTGACTGACTAAGCCAGCCGCGTACCGTCGGAGCGGTCACTCACCAGCCCTCACCCCAACAACCTCATCCATCCATACATACACCCACCCACTAAGTTACCTCAGCAACAGCAAACACCCACCCATCCGACCTCACCTTACCCATACAACTCCCCCAGCCTCCCCCCCCCCCCATAGCCATACTTCTACTATACAACCCCACCATTTAATATACACCCCTCCACCTACCCTTACAGACGCACACCTTCTGGATGCCAGACGGACGTAGTTGCCGTTATAGTGCCGCCTGTGTGGCAGATGCTAGAAAAGAGCATAGTCATCATCACCACCACCACCATCATTATTATCATCATCACCATCATTATTATCATCACCATTATCATTATTCTCATCACCATCATTATTATCATCACCATCATGATCATCATCATGTTGGTGAACAACTTCGTCTTCTCGCGTAAGTGGGTGACGACAACGACTTACGACGACAACAGGAATCGCCAGTAGTAGTAGTAGTAGTAGTAGCGGTAGAGGTAGAGGTGGCGGCGGCGGTGGCGCCAGGAGGCGTCGGGGGAAGCGCGTCGGTGGCGCCAGGGGGCGTCGGTCGGGGGGGAACGCGTCGGGAACGACGACATCAGCATCATCGCCGTGTCGCCGAGCTTGTCGTGCATCTCCACCCATCTGCTGTTGCTGCTGCTGCTGCTCCTGCTACTACTACTACTTCAGCAACAACAATACCAACAACAACAACCACGACGACGACGACAACAACTACGACGACGACGACAACTCCTCTGGCACCGAGGTAACAACAGGCCGTCCGCGCCGTTCTCCTACTGCGCGACGCTCCCTCGACTCACGGCTATCATCGTTAGCATCATCATTGTAGTACTAGTAGTAGTTGTTGTAGTCGCAACAGTCCCATTACTGCTACTACTACTACTACGACAGCGACTACGGCTACTTGTTCTGCTGCCTCGACTAACTAGGACAACTAGACGACAACAACAACAACAACAACTAGGACAAGTGGGACAACCAGGACAGTCTATTGCTACTCGCAATAAGTCATGTGTGTCTATTTGGGTCTGCTCTGCCACAGTGGGTGAACGAGTCTCTCTGTCAGTCAGCCACAGTGAGTCAGTCAGTGAGTGCGTGAGTGTTTGTCTCAGACAGTCGCCGTGCCGCCACCTCTGTCTGACGTCTGTTCTCTCTACCGCGATCGTCGGCGTCCTCTCCTCTGTCCTCGGGTCTCCTTCTCCTGAATGAGCTCTGCTTGCTCTGGCTACAGCTTGCCGCGTGCTTACAGAAACAGACGGACGGACAGAAAGACAAACTGACATACGGACGGACGGATGAACGCGTGAGGGAATCAGACGGCGGCAGAATGAATGACGAGAGAAAAGACGACAAATAGCGGACGGTCAGCTGGCAGACCGGCAAACCTACATGTAGGTAGACCGAGAGAGAGGTAGGTGAGGCTCTAAAGGTCAGCAACAGAGGCGGGGGCGAGACGAGGCAGAGAGCAAGAGACAGAGAGCGAGTGAGATAGAGATAGAGAGATAGGGGGGGGGGAGAGGGAAGAGAAGTAATGCGAGTGGGTGAGAAACTTGTCGTGTGGGTTGCTCCTACGACGGACTACAGCTAGTGCTGCGGCGGCTGCTGCTGCTGCTGCTGGTGGTGGTGGTGTCGGCGGTGGTTTGTTCCAAGGGATCCAGACTCGACGATGGGTCGCCGAAGGCAGAAGGACCGGCGCCGCTTTGTTAGCGCAAGTCGCGACTTCGCAGTCGTGGCTGGCGTCGTGGGAACAACAAGAACAACAACAACAACAACAGCCACGACCACAACAACACCAACAACAGCCACAACAAGGACAACAGCAACAGCAATAGCAATAGCAACAACAGAACATCATTGACACACGACGAAGACGCGGTTGAAGATCATGATGAACACGACCATTGTCGCTGCGACTACGACGATGCTGATAATAACAAAGTCAGCAGCAACATCAAGAACAACAACCATGACAGAAGAAACAATAATAACAACAGCCATGACAAAAACAACAACAATGACAGCAATAATAACACGAACAACAATCACAACGAGAACAACAATGACAACAACAACAACAACTATGACAGCAGCAACATGAATCACGATAAAGAATATTGCCAACATCAGGCAGATCGAGACTACGCAGCGGAAAAACAACTTTCCGTACGATTTTCATTCTTCAATAAGAAACACATTGCGTCTAGAAGAGACAGAGTGACGTTTGCCGCATTTACAAGCACACCGCGTTCGTAAGCCAATATTTTGAATATTGAAAGGGCAAAAATATGACGAAAGGGCGCAAAATGAGTCGCATAATAAAAGTATAGGTAGTAATCCGGATTTAGACAATCGTTAATAACTGTTGTCTAACGTTTATCGCATAGTAAGACACAGTTAGATGCATTCCCAACTAGCGCTTCTAGTAGCTGGATGTTCATAAAGAAGAGAGCGTGGTTGAAGTTAAACGTGGATAAAGATTCATTGCACAGCGTCTGTCATTGTCGCCCTACGAGAAGCTGGCGCACGCACTAGCCGACACACTTTCTAAAGCTTCGAAGAAGGTGTAGTGCAATCGGGCTGCCGGTATAGTGTGGCAAACTTGGCGACCTATGAGAGTCTAGAGAGAAACATCAGCTTATCGATTGACTGGTGATTCGTTACTTTTCACAAGGTGATTATTCCCTTCTACGTCTCAGTTTCCGAAGATGGTTCTTGACTGGACTCCTGCGCTGCCTGAAATACTTGAAATTCAGGTACTCCGCTCCACACCGTGTATTCCGATTCCCGTACTTATCGCTCTGTTTGACAATTTGCTACGTCTGTAAAGGCTTCCTGGACTTTAAGGGACCAGGAACCTTCATGATTACAAAAAACGCCAATTCCCGGTATCTTATTTTTTATATATGTATTCAAGAAGTCTTCAAAACTACGTTCGGCCTGAAATAGCCACGTCAGTTGCAAAAACCCATAAGACGTGTTTCTAACTGGAGCGAGGCTATAGGGATGGCGGTAGTTTCTCAAAAACGTGTTGTTTTTATAACGTAGAATGACGGCCTGCCCAGATCCTAAATAGGAACCCGTTACTAAGCGTGACCACAAATCTGGGTCTCGGAATTGTGTTTGATCCCTACATGAAGCTTACAGGCGCAACGACCGTTCAACGACCGCCTAAAAAGAAACGCAAACCTGCCTATGTTCCAACTAAAAACGTTTCCATGTTGATATTTCAATTTTTCAATTCAAATTTCAAGTTTGAGGTTTTTTGCACGGAACCGCAATTTCACAGTGTTTAAGTTATCGTATATAAAATGATTTAAAATGTGTATTAGCACCAACATTATCTAGATCATACTTCAGCATGTCTCACTCCATGTGAAACTAACAATTGAAGTCGCTAAAACTCCTCCAGTTTACACACATAACACGTTCTCTCCAACCTATTAATAGGTAACTAGTTCTGGCAAGAGTTTTTATTCGTTACCCATCTTTTCACTTCACTTTTAAATAATCTGACTGATGTGCGTACACGAATTTCCTTGGGAAGTTCGGTTCAGATAGTCGGCAGGGTGTACGCGAGAGCATGACGGGTGGACTCTTTTAGAGCTACTGGTCTCACAAATTCAGTTGCACGTCGAGTTGTGCGTCTAACAGCAGCTCTTATAGAAAAAGCAGCATCATCCGGAATAACCCCTCTATACATCTTAAATACAAGCAATGCAATGTTAGCCCTGTAAATATCCCTAAGTGGTAAACGCTTTAAGTCTTGAAAACACTAACGAACCAAATCGCTACAACGTAAGTTAAAAACTGCCCTGAGGGCATCATTCTGAATGACTTCCGCCCTATAAGTTATACCCCTAGTATGAGTTCCCCAAATGGAGATACCATAACAAAGAATTGGCACTAATAGCATTTTATACATCATAAGAGAACCCTCGAGAGGCACTCCTAGTTCTCCTAGACGACGAATAGATGAAAATACCGCATAGCATTTAGGCATAATAACATCCAAGTGATCATGCCATCTAAGCGTCGCATGTAAAGTTAAGCCCAGACATTTGATAGTAGGGGAGAGTGTTACCGCCGTTTCATTGATCTTCAGCATTTGCATCTGCGTAGCCTTTTCGGCAGGGCGAAACAACATGAGTCCAGTTTTGGTTGCAATTATTGCCAAACCGAATTTTTTAAACACAAGACACTGGACAGTCTTCGTGGTTTAGAGCAGCTAGAGAAATCTCTAATTTGCATTACATTGCTTTCCACGGATAGCAACACTTTTTTTAGGATATTCTAAGAGAACCGATACGCAATGCACATTCCAACACTGATAAAAATGCGCCGACGAGACGAAGTGGTTGAGATGATGACGGTGACAATTACACTCAAAGTCGCTGGATTTGACTTGCTCGGTCCTCCGACTGCAAGGGAATAGTTTTTTGCACTAAATCGGTGCTGTAGTCTTACAGGATTTGTCTTACAGTATTGTTATATTGAAGCTAGTCGCTGGGAACGAAAAACTGCGCCATACAGTGCACAACCTCTACTAAACACGTTTAACACGACTTAGTGATTGAGGCGCAGCGCCAAACTGAGGGTTATAATCATTTTTAAAGCGGGTTGGCGAAACTCTTACTGCAAGTTAGATTGTATTTGAAACGTTAGTGTAGCAGGCTTCCCAGGCCTATGTCTCATTTCTTCTTCATCATATGTTTGCCTCTATGTAGTCATATCTTGCATATCAAACGACATTTAATTAACTTGTCAATGTCTGCTCGGAACGGCCAGATGCAAAAAATGCCGGTCCAGTGCTTAGCAGACGATTGATTTTTCCGAAGAATGTTTAATTTTATATAAGTTAACCTGATGTACAGAATAGACGGCCTTTGATGGCACACCTATATACCTAATCATATACAGTACTATACAATTTGGCGTTTTACAATTAAGCATCTCGTTTTTCAGACAAAAATCTTCTACGTGTTTTTGACTTATGTTGAGTTTGTTTCTGGTAGAAAGTTGTCGAAGTGCTTTTGCTGTGTTGCATTTAAATAGAGAAAAACATACACGTGTAACCAAGGATTATGTAATGTTTTGCGTCTTATTTGACAGTATTTTATGGCCTTTATAGATGTGCATTTGAGCTGCCAGAGTTATTCGTATAAATTACATTTATCATTTTTATCAGCGTAGTTGTCTGACAAAATGTCGCTTTTTTTAAGCAACAGCAGTCGATGGCGACGGCAACAACAACAAACCAGCAAATATAAACCAGAGCGACAAATACTCAAACACATTAGATGTGGCAGACGTAGCAGAACCAACGCTGTAAGTTTAGCCGTAGCATCACCACCACCACATACAAAACAGTAGAAGAGGCTAAACAGAGAGGTCTGTCTGAGTGGGCAATCTGAGAGACCCGAATCGAATCTGTTATTATTGTTATGATTATGATTATTATTATTGCTATTATTATTACTATCATCGTCATCACCATTATCGCCACGATTACCATAATTATTAACAGCAACAACATCTCCTGCCTGATTAAGCTAGCCACCCCCCCCCGCCGGCGATTAGAGTCGCTGGACAGCCGGGTGCCTTTTTGTCTATTTGTTCTACGGTGCGCTGCGTCAGGACGTTGACGTCCGCCTACGCGACGCCGAACGCCGACCAGCCTCGAGCTGTCTCTTTGGCCGGCGCCACCCCACGAACCTCCTCAGTCCGTTCGCTGACGCCACTCGTGATGATGATGATGATCATGATGACGGCTGACTGGCTGGGTGACTGCCGGTCGGTCGACCGGCGACAAGCGCGTCGCCACGCGGCCGTCAGTGCCGTCGCGACACAGCTCACGGATGCGCGCGCTCCCATTTCTTAATGCCACCCCTGCCTACCCAGCGGCCGATCCTCTTTCACCCATCTAACGCTTCCCAAAAACCCGCCTACCTCGTTATCTACCTTTCTCTCTCCCTATTAATCTCTCTCTCTCTCGTTCTCTAAGTAAGATTTGTGCAGACGATATATATATATATATATATATGCGCTTATAGAGAAATAATACGAGACCAACTAATAACAGGCTCGCAGGCAAAGGAAAGTGAGTGGGCAGTGTATCCGCAGCGGGTAGGCCTGTCTGAGTGCGAGGGGAGAGCTGGGCTCAGACGCGATACAGATTTCGAAAAATGATCCAATCACGAACGAGAATCCGAGACGATGGTAAACGACAAAGACGGTAATTACGACAACAACAACAACAACAACAACTGTAACAACAATAAACACAATATCAACAACACGACTAAACAAAAGGCATCAAGAAAAATAACCATGACAACAACCAGTGCGACAGTGACGCGATAACGACATACACACGCACGACGACGGAGAACCCGAGGAAATGAAGAAAAAACACGCCTCACGCGTTCATATGTCTCTTATGCAGGCAGCTTCTGTGTGTTGTTGGGAGGACGGGAATCGTTTCTAGCGGGTTAGAGAAAGCCCAACACTATGAGCCTACACTTTCAGACGAGTTTCCGGCATTAGTGCCTGTGTGCGCGCACCGCATTCTCTAATTACATTTAATATATAATTAATCGCCACTCGCGCCAAAAAACTGTGTTCATCTACCATCACCAATGGCCATAGACTTTGCCGCAAGTACATCAGGAACTGACGAGACACCCCGGAATGAGGGGACGGATGAAAGAACTGACCTTTCACACTATCTAGAAACTAGTGCGCGATCAAGGCGACATTTTACCTGCGCAGTGCAAAGACTCTCTTCTAGACTTACGGTAACTTTAGAATTCTGTTGCGGTTCTACGATGTCTTGCATAGGCGGCAACAGCAGCGCCAGCAACGGGGGCTTACGCAAGCTGCAAAACACGGACCCTCTAAACGTGTCTGCAGACGATTGCTCGAGTACGTTTTCTAGAGACAGAGGGCGTCGAAAACCTTCAAGCAATTTCTGGCAGAGGCAAAGTCATGGCAAAACGACAGCACGCAGCGAGGCAAAGTCATGGCAAAAGCGAGACAGAATTTCTAATGACATTCTAATAACAGAATGACCGCCGCATACGCCATGCGGGGGAGGACGCTAGCCATAAGTAGACCCCTTCCACGCCCGTCCACCTTTCACTCGGTTGGTAGCGGGCTCGTTGGCACTAGTGCTGTCGAGCCTGGTGGCGTGGGGGGTGCATTCGAGTGCGCCTCGCGACCGGAGGAGACACAGGGGTGCGCGGGTTCGAACCCCACCGTTGCACATTTGTATTTTTATGGGGGTCCGTCTTTAAAGCAATGCGAAAGCAGTCTCATGGACGTTAAATCTTGGCTGAGAGTCAGCCTACAAAGTATATGGTAATAGTGCTAGCAGCAGCGATGTTTGAAACAGTCGCAGATGTAGCACTAATCATCATTAACATTATGGTCATTAACAACAACATCATCATCATCATCGTCGTCGTCGTCATAATCATCGTGCACTTGAGTATGGAAGATGAGTAGACACAGAACGTCCGTCTATATACGTACGTATGGGCGGCGTCACGACGCTCATCTGCCTGCCGATATGCCCGTAAGATTACCAGACGACTGGCGCCTCGCCACTCGCTGGCTTGCTAACGTCTTCTGACTGATTAACTGACGGATGGGAGAAGAGTGGAGCTCGACATGTCGTCGTTGGTCGAGCTCGATCGGCAAGAGTGTAAAGCAGCAATGATAGCCTGTGAAAATGACGCCTGATGACGTTGATGATAATGATGACTCGGATGGCGAGGGTGCTGATTAGACCATTCATCGTCTGTCTTCTGTTTAGTGTTCGATGCCGTCAGCAACAACAGCAACAGTAACAACAACAGCAACAACGGCAATGGGCTCTTTTCTCTTTCTTTTCTTCCCTGTCCGTCGTCTCCTTCGCCTCATCATTATTATCTTTGTCCACCTCCTCCTTCAAATCCTTGATACCTTACTCTATCTATATATCTATTTTTCCTTCCTGCTTTCGTCTTGTTGTCCTCCTTTTTACCCTCTTCCTCTGTTTTGCTTCTTAAAAATGTCTCTCTTCTTCTGCATACTGTTAGTCTTCTCGTCCGGTTGCGTCATTTCTTAATCGTGCACTTTTTTCTCCTTCTTGTTTTTTTCCGTCTCCTTTTCCTCCCTTCTTCATTATCGTTTCCCTTGTCTTACTCAACACTTACCTCCCACTTCGTCTTTTTCTATTTCTTCATCTTATCCTTAATCTTATTCTCCTCTTCTCGTTATCTTCTTCTTTTTTTTCGTTATAACTTAATCTATTCCTTCACGCTCCACCCTTTTCTACATATCACGTTGAAATAATAAACCTATTTAATGAAGTTATTAAGTAAGGTAGAGATGTTCTTTCACTACAAAATCGGATGATCACATGATTTGATTCAGACCGACATGGGTCAGGTCAATTTCTATCTCTTAATATAAGAATAATTTATTTGTACAAACATATTATAAATATTTAATTAACAAAGCAGAATAGTGCAATGCAATTCGAATTTAACATTATTTTTCCTATCGTATTAGAATATCGGACAATACGCAGCGTATCTGCGTATTGTCCGATATTCTAATACGATAGGAAACTAGAAGGATACGATGAACTTCGTATTTACAAATAAATCGTTTTCGATATTTTTCATTCGTTTTTTTTTTAATAATTCGCTCTGTATTTGCTCTAATCAGGGTGGTCTGTATTATTTACTCATGTTTCTCCTTCTGCTCGTTGTTCTCTTCCTCCTCTTGTTTCTATCCTCTTTTGTCTTCTCACCCTCCTCCCGCTCTCTTCATGCTGCTACTGCTGCTGGTTCCTGTCTATCCTCTTCCACTCTTTCCTGTTCTTGCTCATTTCCTACTCTTCCTCATTTATTCAACCTTTTTCTCATTCCCTTCGACGTTGTCGTCCTCGTCATTTTACTGCTATTTCCCTTTCTTACCCTTCTTCTTCTACCTCATCTTCCTCTTCTGTCTCCTCCAGCTCGCCGTATATCTTCCTCGTCGTCCTGCTCTATTTGAGTTGGTTCTCCTTCTCCACCTTGTTGTTCTCTCCTTCACTTTCACCTTTCAACCTCTTCCTCTTTCTCCCCCTCCTTGTCTTCACCTGAGTCCTGCCCGTCTCGTTCCTCGTTTCTCTGACTCTCCCATTGCTCACCTTGCTCGTTTCACCATTTCCTTTTTTAACCTTGTCGTCGTCGTACTTATTTTCTTCTTACCGTCATCGTCGCTGTCATCGTCCTCTTGCACTTGTTCCTGCTTGTTGCCACAAGTTTCCTTGTTCTCTTCCTCAACCTCACCCTCCTCCTTCCTACTCGTGCTCCTTGTTGTTCTGCTTTTCCTCCTTCCTATGTTCTTGTCTTTTTATCCTTTTCCTCCTCGTTTTCTCCTTCCCATTTCGCCTTCCTTCTATCCTCCTACTTCTCTCTCATCTTCCCCTCTTACCATTCCCCTCTTTCTTTTCTCTCTCTCTCTCTCTTCCTAGCCTACGCAGAGTACGCGGCTGAATACAGACGACGGCGACGAAAGAAAGCGGACGCCGCCTACTTAGCCTACCCGTAAACGCATGCCAGATTTGCTAGATGGATAAACACGGAAACAGGCGGAACCAGACGAGACGAACAGAGGAGGGGATTTGTAGTGGATTTAGATATACGATAGATCATGATAATGAATGAGCTATTAAAAAATTATACGTTACGTATCTGATGATGATGCTGTTGATGGTGTTAAGTCTAGCGGCGATAATATTATTAATAATAACAACGCGGATCTCGAAGACAGTTTCCATTTCGTGTCGATAGCTAATCAGCGGTCAAATGGCTATGTTTGTTCTCCACGACCGGGAAAACAACACAAACCCGGAAGACCGGCATATATTTATTTTAAAAATATAATCCATATTGGAAGGCTGTAATTTGAGCATCTCGTTCTATACACCAAGCAAAGACTCGTGTGCTTGTTTTAAGCAAGCGATTACAGCAAGGGACTTCCATCAAGCCTTCCAAAAAATTACGACTATGCAAATACGCGTACAGTCTTAAAAAGCGTGTATTTAAAAGTCAACAATAAAACTTGTTTCTCTTTTCCAAAGGTATCTATTGGCGTTTCATCGTAAAAACTTAGTAGGCCTGATATATATATATATA
>QVRM01001397.1:0-47500 GCA_003439945.1 Dermanyssus gallinae
TATATATATATATATATATATATGCATAGCTAGCATCGCACAGGTTGGCTACACCTATATCCGCAAATATATGCATGTATTTTTCTTCCGTATTTCATCGGCATCATCACATTTATTTTTCCCGATTAAACTCAGCGCACATAGACGTGTATGAGCTTCGTCTCTTCATATTTATGACAGCCCATAAACCCTGCTGAAGCTTTGTTGCTACATACTATATGTATATGTAGTAGAGTGCGCATATGAATACTCGTATACATGTTGTATTTGAACGGCATATGAAGTAATCATGCCGACAGGTAAAACACAAGTTTTTTGTATTTATCCATGTGCCTGTGTTTTCGCTTGACATGTTTCCCATATTTTCGCGCCTTCATAAACAAACATAATAATAATAATATATTTAGAAAAAATAGAATATATTATTATATAAACTGCTGAAATACATTTTTACTACTATTTAAGCCGCAATCATGAAAATACAAGGGAAGGGAAAAGCGTAGGTTTCCATAAGTTTAAAATCTTTATATTAGGAAATTCCTATTCGTCAAAGTAACAAGGCTGGCGACTTTAGGTTTCCCGCCCAGACGCACTAATTTATC
This sequence comes from Dermanyssus gallinae, assembly GCA_003439945.1. Lineage (NCBI taxonomy): Eukaryota > Metazoa > Arthropoda > Arachnida > Mesostigmata > Dermanyssidae > Dermanyssus > Dermanyssus gallinae. The sequence goes on from QVRM01001397.1 coordinate 603, forward strand.
CTGTACAAACGGGTTACAACCGCTTTCCAAAAGCGCAACATGACAACTGTATGTGTTCTCAAATCAAAACATGGACCATATGCTTCTGAAGCCACCGCACCAAACGCCCTGCAATGAGGTCCCTCAAAAACGAAGTGGAGCCAACAGTCGAATGACCGAGACCTTTCGGAAAGAAGCTCTTCTAATATATCCGATGCCTATCAGAATACAGCCAGTTTCTCGTTTACACCACGACTATGTTTATTTCGTAGACGTTCTCGCGTTTAAGCGTGTGCTGAGCTGTAAGGCGCATGGTGGTTCCGCATTCACCCGAAGGGGCCGGACGATGGCGACCTTCACACCGGATCATAGAGCTGATAATGGTGGGCCTTCCCTGGAAGAACAGCAGGAGTTAGTACACATGTACATTATTTATGCGCGCATGAATGTACATATTTATATGTATATATATATATATATATATATATATATATATATATATATATATATATATATATATATATATATATATAAATTACAAGTAACACCGCAATATTAAGCAACTACATATGGCGTTTATTCGATATCTAGTGATAGCGCGTGTTTAACATTTTGTAATGCCAGCCAGTTGCAGAGAATCAGTTCAACATGTGGTGTCAAGTCGAGAGCCAAATGTACCAAACCACAATCACCTTCGAGACAGAGGTGGGGTAGATCATCATTATTTAAATTAGGTTGACGGGGAAGCCACCTTGTGCATTGTAAAAGCCGCCGTCACCCGGAGTCGTGAGGAGTGTGTCACACGCAAACACATACGCACGCATCTGTATGTATGCATGTATATATATATATATATATATATATATATATATATATATATATATATATATATATATATATATATAATATATATACACATACGAACGCATCTATATGTATGCATGTATGTGCCCTATTTTTTCTGTCCGCGTCACATTTTGTGCAGCTAGAGGCAATCTGAGATCATAGAATAGAGTCCCGCGGGATAGTCTCAATGGCGATCTTCCACCTATGTATATGCAGTTATCCAGCCCTGTTCCCTTTGTCGTATCATACCGTTCGTTTTGTTCTTCTCACTCCTAGTACTACTTCTGCGACCAGTATATTGCTAGCATAACAGCAGTTTTTAGTATACTAACAGTTATTAAATATTGTGATATTTTTCTTCTCCTTCTTCTTCTTATTATTATTATTAGTATTAATATTATTATTATTATTATTATTATTATTATTTTTAATGTCGCCGTCGACGTTCGCATCATAATTCTAGTTTGGCCATGACAAGGGGCCACGGCCGTTTAAACAACATTGCACCTACTAATTCATTCGGCATCTTTAGTTTTACTTTCACTGGTGCACAATTTCTCCGGTCCTCGTGCTGCGTTTTATCGCTCTGTTTGTTTCACTCTCTTCTTTCTTCCGTCTCGGCTCTTGCTCAACCACCAGCAATCCTTGACTATTAATATTATTACTATTAATAGTTAAAGTAGCCTAGATCCCCTCTGGTGCCATGCATCTCACAACTAATTCCACTAGGGTCCTAGGGCTGTCGGAGCTCTTCGTTCTCCACCACCACGACCAGACAATCGGTGTAACGTGGTACAAACAGTACGACCCCTGCCATTTCTTGCTGCTGCTGTTCTTTCTCTTCTCAACGTGGAACCTGATCGTAACTGAACTCTCTTTTTGTATGATTCTTATTATATTATTAGAATGTACGACCTCTCTCTCCTACGGCTAGACTAAAGAGTAACGTTTTTTTTCGTTTTGGCACCGAAGAGTCTTCTGCCGTGCTAACTAAGCTAACGACAATTGCTGACTAGAGGGTGACCCCTCGCTTTATGCTTGCTCTCTCTGAGATCTGTACGGAACTGTGTGTGCACATACATATGCATATACGCAGGCACCCACAAATCACCGTCTAAACAAAACGAGATCGGCATTAACCGCCAGCGAGATCAGGAAAATATCCACCTGATATATGAGGAAGAGTTCAAACGCTAACAAATTGATCAAGCGTTACTAGGATTGACTAGCGTATGCATCTGAGCGTTCTTCATTGTGTGTATATATATATATATATATATATATATATATATATATAACAGGTATTGTATATATATATAACAGGCGTTGTCAAATCCAATAGTGTGATCGACAGTATGAATGGTTGCCGGAAGGAAATGTGCTCGGTGGCATTTTGCAATATGCATTTTGCCACATTTCACTTTTGCAAATTGCACAAACGAGTTTGCTTTTTTGCTTTTCTCTCTCTCCTCTTTCGCGCGCGCTCTCTCTCTCTCTATCTACGCAAAACTCTTGTGGAGGCAAATGTTGTTGCAATACTTCTTATTAAGTGCATTTTTGTTGCTGCCGCAGTTGCGGTTAGCGTTTTAGGTGTATGTCGTTGAAATATTGTTGGTTTCGTAACTAGAATTAAAAACATTTTTTAAGAAGGGTGTTTTTAAGATTGGTTTCGTAGCTGCCGAGTGGCTACAACTGGCGTGGTTGCTAGTCCATTGCCATCGTCGTTACGAGTCCTCAGTCCCATGTTCCCACTGTTTCATATGTCTGGTTGTTGTTATTATTGTTATTGTTGTTGTTGTTGCTGTTATTGTTGTTGTTATTGTTGTTGAGTAGCGTATGCGCACACCACGTCGGGTGCACACAATAGGCGAGTTTTTCTCCAATAGCTCGTTCAGTGAGCTTATGCGTTCGTCGCCTGCAGAACTACCGGCCACAAAGCATCTCTGAAAGTTACTGACTAGTTATGGTATTGCAATGACATCACACTTCTTAACCTCTTCAGATGTGCTTCACGTGCCCACCCGGCACAAACATAGGTGTGTACGTGTGTATCAGACTGTCTTCGATTATCATGCTGAGGGCAAATGACATCCATCGACAAACTACGCTTCCACCTGTAGACTGGAAACTGGAGACTCGAGCTCCTTTGCCTTGCAGACTTTCGACAGTCCACAAAGAACGCGTTCGAACAGAAATGCACGCATAGTTGCACCCTGCTGAGTTCTGTCGCAGTTCTGCTGGCCTCTGCGTCTCGCGCGATTGTGAGCCTGAAGCAGTGGAACGTGCACGTGGTGTGTGTACAGCATACAACTGCTGTCCGTCCATGTCAAACAACTTTCCCGGTCACGTCGAGAAAAATCAGCGAAGCACCGACGCAGCAAACCCCATCATAACGAGCGAGCGATATCGATATACAGTACCGAGCTTCAACTGAAGCCGTCAGTTGGCTTTTCAATCAAGCGGACTGCCAGGCCATAACAATTGAATAGCGGTCATGGCTATGCGTAGGTAACGACCGCAGTAGTAGCAGCCCCCGTTACTATCGGGCCGTCACAAGTTGTGACCTGGCAAAGTAGGTAACTGCTAAAATGCCTACTATTGCAAAGCCTAGATCTTGTAGTCCTACAGGCTAGTCCTAGATAAGATAGACTAGGGAAGGATATAGTGCCGATAAAGTGGTCTTGACCACTTTTGCACGGAGCCAGAAGATCCGGATTGTCGCCGGTTTCTGGTTCCCTCTTCCATTTTCTATCTTACTCACTCTCTCTATCCACATCTCTCTATTTTTCTCGTAGTCAATTCTACGCTTCTAAATTTAATGAGGTCAAAAAGGCAGCTATCGTGGCGAGTTCGATCCTGAGCATGAGAGTGCATGGCATTCATCAAGGGTGGTCGATCGGATGACGATGCCACACGTCCCCCACGTTCGGTGCACTTACTGCGCATAGTGCCATACCATAGCTACGCACGGATGCGTTTTTTGCACCAGATGAGTTGGGTACACTACAAGTCAGCTGTTCTGGCACGTACGCCGCCAAAGACGTTCTACCTTTACAGTCTTCGACAAGAACAGTCTGCCAGTAAATGACCTTAAACGACCTTGATGTCAGATGAGCTGATGCTGCTGTCTGACTGAGTGAACGACGCTCTCGCACTATGCTACACTACAAAAGAGCTGAGGGGGGTAGCGAGCTTCCAGCTCTCTCCAAGCAGAAACGGACAACAAACAAACAACAGAAAAAAAACTATGACAAGAAGAAGTTCAACGAACGACGAGATGAAATCTATCCTCCGCGATCAACCCTCGACGTTCAATGTCTCGGCGTCTCTGGTCGGCTCTCTAAGTTTTGTCTGAGTTTAGCTCCTATTCGACGCTGCGCTGGTGCTCCGGCCCTCACGATCCTGACGGCTTCCGCTGCTGTTGGATGTCGTTGCCGTGATTGCTGTTATGGTTGTAGTCGTTGTCGCGCCCGCCGCCGCGGCCGGGTTCACGATGCTGCTTGGGAGCTGATTGTTGATGTTGGCATGGGTTGCGACACCCCCGGCTCCGCCGACGCCTCCGCCGGTCCGACGATCCGGGTGTAGCGAGCGAACGTGCTCGTTGAAGCTGCGGTGCGTCTGGAATGATAGCCCGCAGAGGCTGCACGTGATCGAGCCGACGTGGCCATCGCGATGCGCGTCGAGACGCGCCGGGTCGCGGAACAGCTTGCCGCAGATGTCGCAGACAAACTTGCTCTCCTTGTGGAGCTTTTCGTGCTCGCGCAGGTCGCGTTTGTTGCCGCACGAATAGTTGCAGTACTTGCACGGAAACGGTCGGCCGTTGTTGCACGTGTTCATGTGATTGATGAGGTCGACCTGCGACGTCGACCGATAGTTGCAGTGGCCGCAGATCAGCGGCAGAATCGACACGGTCGTTGGCACCGATCCGCATGCCTCCTCGGTCGGAAGACAGGCTCCGTCTGTAACAATGTTCGGCGGCGTACAAAGATGATGACAACAACAACAACAAACAAACGACAACAATAACAATCATAACGATAACAACAACAATAACAATCATAACAATAACAACAACAACAACAACAATAACAATCATACCGATAACAACATCATCGGCACAAACGACACTAAAATCGACAAAGAAAAGATTAATGGCCATAAGCTACAGTCGCCATCATAACTGTGTACAGTCTACTACTACTAAAACTACTATTACCACCACTACAGAAAATGAAAATAGTGTCCAAAAATACAGCGGCACCGTTACCTGTGCACATACTCAAGTCAACTAGCAATAGGCCACCCGACTGGCAACTCAAAAAAAGTACGAGCAAAAAACGAACATTTAACGACACACCCTTGATAGAGCAAAATAAGCACGTAATAATCAGTCACACGCTGAAAAAGAATGCAAGTGTGCGCGCCGAACGAATAGCGCCTCATCGAAAACATGGCTGTGACTCAGACTGAAGTTAAGTTCTACGGAGCCTCTCTCTATATGCTACTGGGCCGCTAACGGCGGCAAGACACGAAGAAGCACGGGAAGGGTCGGGCAGAGGGGGTGGCATTTCGATCTAGAGCCGAAATCTCTAAAGCTATTCGATAGCCGAAGCGAATCGAACAACTCCTCCTCGACTCCAAAAGAGTCGCATCGACAAGAAGTTAATTCGCTTCTATGGCCGTCGTCGTTGTTGTTGTCGGTTCGTACCTTCTTCGAAGGCGAGTTCGTCGAGACTTTCATCGTCGTTCGACGGATTGTTGTTCTCCCTATCCTCTTCCCCCAGGTCATCATCATCATCACCGTCGCCATCGTCGTCATCAGCAGCCAGGCCGCTAGCGGAGCTGCCGCTCGATTCGCTCTCGGCCTTGGCGCCCCTCGGCCCGACAACGCCGAAGGGGTTTGGTTTCGCAACTGCACTGCTTCGGCGGCCGTTGCCACCTCCGCAGATGTCGTCTGCTTCTAATTCTTCGTCTTCGTCGTCCTCCTCGTCTTCGTCGGCGTCATCACGTTCAGCGGCTGCTGCCGCGTACGCCGCCAATAGCTCGTCGACAGCTGTAGCAGCAGCCAGCTTGATCGCGGCATCTGCATCATCTTCCTCTTGTTCTTCGTCGCCGTCGTGTTGGGCACTGCCGCCCCTGCGGGCGGCGGTCGCGTTTGGCGGATTTGGTAAACCAACCAGGATTTTCTTGGCGCGCACAGCTGCATCGCGCACGGCCGCCTGCTCAGCAGACTCACCAGCCGTCCCGTCGAATCTGCGTCCGCCGCTAGACGAAGCCGTCACCGGGGGCGGCGCTCTTGTTGTTGTTGCTTTTGTTGTCGCTGTTGTCGCTGCTGTGGTAGCAGAAGTAGAAAACGTGGTAGGGTTAGTCGTTTCAGAAGTAATGTCCCTGCAAGGTGCCCTATGTTTTGGCGAATGTTCAGAAGGCAGCAACTGCGCTCCTCGGGCCCTTCCGCTTCCGGCCTTCGTGTGTCCGGGTTTTGTCCTGCTGCTGTGGACGGCGCAGGTGATGCCCGTAGTGATGACGCTTTTGGTGATGTTGGCATCAGCACCGCCACGGTGCTCGTGGTGCTCGATCTTCGATACGCTGAAGCGGCCTACGCGACGAATGGTGGTAACCGCTTTGATTGCCGGCGGACCTGCGCGAGTCACATGTGCGACAGACAATCAGACGCGTGGCCAATAAATAAATAAATATATATAATATATATATATTAATATATATATATAGATGTTAGCACTTTGAAGTGAACAATTGTCTCCGCGCGAACGTGTGATCACGGGCCTTATGAAACCTCATTATGCTTTATTAAACCAATAACTAATGCCTTGCCTATCATATTCTCACTGCATGTACACGACGCCTTGCAAAATAGTCGGTAAGTTTATTAAAGAGGCTGCAAACGTATTCCTGGACAGCTTCTACTTGATTCAATATGCCACAATCATCAGTATCTCTACTCAATGGAAAGTACAGTACAGACGTCGCTTAAGACAGTGGGTGGTACGATCCTGGATATTCGTCCTACGCTATAATAGCATCGCGTCACGCCGCCGCGGCTGATGTTGTTGCATTCGTTGTCGTTGTCAATGTTGTTGTTTTTGAAATGAAATGAAGAATGTATGCAACATTCTACATTTCATTTCACGCCAGGCTGAAATGAAATGCAGAATGTTAGTATGATCAGAATATCGGATTAGGACGAAACTCACGTATAATGCCACAATATCGTCAGAAAACAAACATCCTAAGCGGACACACACATACTCAACTATTGAGTTGAGCCGATATGAGAGACAACCGTCAGGTGTCTTCCCCATTGAATCCGCAGTTAAGATTCGATACACAAACGAAGTTCATCTTTTGTCTGCAGACCATCGTGTATGCATCGAGCACTCCTTTATTTACACATTAGGCAAGCACAATCAGCATACGACGCAATGAGCGCGCAACAGTTTCGCTAGTCGAATGAATCTCCGTTCGTTGTCTTCTTCATTTTCTTTTTCTTATTCGCAAGCAAGCACGCAAGCGATTGGCTCATGAATTATCAGTTAGTTAATCGGTTAACCATCCAACCAACCTAGCAATAAATACATTGTAGTAACGCCTACTGAGATCAACGCCACGTTTGCCATATTTACACATACAATATATTGGCTTTTGTATTCGCTTCAACACCCACTCGTGTATGAGAAGAAAAAGCTGTTTGTCGACGAAAGAAACGAAAATGACATGACTTCGTCCGTACTTGCACGAGACCGCAGCGGCTCGATGGCAGCGGTCGTAGAAGTAGAGCGGACGAAAGTAAACGATATATCTATATATACAGGCATATGCTATGTAGATATACAAAGGTGAGAAAGAGTTGTCCGTGTAGAAGGAACGGTGCAGCGCCCATCGGCGTCCACAACCAAGAACCGACATACAACGTCTTCACAACGAGCCTGACCACCTGCACTCTGCGGTTACACTACATCGCCACTTTGCCCATTAAACGTGTGTAGCGTTTTTTTTTTCTCAAAGAATGCTTGACGCACAATTGTGACCCTGTGCCGTCTCAACGTTGCGCCGAACCCTCCAGTCCGAAATGCACTGTCATGATGCGCAAAATGTAACAAAACGTTCTAACAATGTAACTGAACGCTCAAGCGCAAATCAACCAAGCTATACCAGTTTATTTGTATACTTATATATATATATATATATATATATATATTTAATATATATATATATATATATATATATATATATATATAAATCAACCAAGCTATACCAGTTTATTTGTAGACTTTTATATATATATATATATATTGAGCGCACATTCCCGCGAGCATAACTACTAATATTCATATGTGTACGTGGTAACGTAGTGGCGCAAGCGCTTTAATGCACAACATTGTATAATAACATTGAAGGTGTAGATTGCAATACGTAATATAGGTGAAGACATAAATACACTCAAACATAAATTCGCGACAATGCAACAGAGCAGCGACAGCAGTACAGCTGCAGCCAGCCAAACAATAAGCCAGTTAGAAGCTATGTTCGTTAATAGGTACGTAATGTAATGTTTCCATGTTGTCACATGGAGACATTATGTTGCTCGCGCGATTGCCGCTAGCCTGTATGTTTGCTATGCTTACCGGCGTAATGGTCTTTATTGATGTTATCACGTTTGCTACCGTAGTTGTTTACTGAGTTATCTGGGCTAAATTTGACTATGTATTGCTGGCTTCCAGATCGCCAGTGCAACAAGTTCTGACGGTTACTCCTGTAAATTAAGTGTTGTTGTTGTCTGTGCATGTTTTTTTTGTCATTATTTCTGTTGTTGTTCTTCATCTTATCGTTGTTGTTGTTGTTGTTGTTGCTGCTGCCGCTGCCGGTGCTGCCAAAGTCGCCAACATGATGTTTGCCTTCTGTAGTTATTGCCTGCCGTTTTTGTAGCTATTTGTTGCATATACACTACAACAATCCTTATTATCGCGATAACGTCGTTATTCATATATTAATTACATCGACTAGTTAACAGCACGATGAGTCCATCCATCGACGGTGAGCATCACCTTACATGTGTTTACAACCTTTGAGATTCTTCGCAAACGAACGTTAGAATCTTCCATCTATCTTATGAGTACGTTACATAATCACATGTGTGCGTATTTATATATATATATATATATATATATATTCCTATACATTTAAAAGCGAAGTAAGTGTGGTGCTTTTCACACTAACTGCTTCCCTTTCGTTCCATATGACTACACTAGAAACGTTTAAATGTATTTACATCCACACACACAAAAACACGCACTCACACAAACATACTATGTAATGCAATGAGTGGCATAACAGATAAATGGCCAAGAGCGACACCTCACCACATCAACAGGTTCTCACTCTCTCTATCTCGCTCAACACACAGAGACATGCGCGCATACGCACTCACTCTCTGTTCACACTTCATTCACTTGAGGCACACCTCACTAATGCACAGATCGACTATATCTCCGACGACAAAACTAACTGTAGCTAGTGAGGCTGGTGCGTTTCGTTGCATGTCACTCACTGACTCGACCGCTTGGAGTCAGTACCCGTCGTGCGGTTTCGTCTTCTCCTTCCTCTTTTCCACCTGCTTGTCGTCGTCGTCGTTGTTGCAATTGTTGTTTTTGTTGTTGCAGTTGTTGTTCTTGTTGCTGCTGCTGTAGTTGAAGGGACGGTTGCAGCTGACGCTGTTGTTGTTTTTATTGCTGTTGTTGTTCTCGTTGGTGTTGTCGGCGTCGACCTCGTTGTCGTTTCCGCCGCGTCGTCCGGGTCGCTCTTCGGTCGTGACCTTCAACGAGCCGTCAAAGGTCGTCGTCGTGCGTCGCCGAGCCCGAGTGCAGTCGTCGATGTCGCTTGAAGTTGCTGCCATCGCTGAACGTCCGGAGGCAGACCTCACAGCGGTATGGCCGCTCGCCGGTGTGCACCCTGTAGTGGCCCATGGCCTTCGCTCGCGTTGAGCTCAGCTTGCCGCAGACGCCGCATCGAAACGGCCCTGTGGAGCCGGGCAGTCGTCGCGATTTCCTACGCCGAGCCACCATCGAAGCGAGAGCGCCGACAACTGGGGCGGCGGGAGCGGCGACAACTGGGGCGACCAGGGCGGCAACGGCGGCGGCGCCGCCCACCACGATGCCGCAACCTCCACCCCCGCTGACGGAGGCAGAGGCGGGGGCGGCTGCGGCATCGGCGCTCGCCATGGTGGCAGCGATGGTGGACGACTCCAGCGCAGCTTCCATCTCAGCCGTTGCCGTTGTTGTTGTTGTGCCTATTGTTGATGCTGTTGTTGTTGCTGCTGCTGTTGCTGTCGCCATGAGTGCCGCTGTCATATCCGGCGTCGACGACGAAAACAACAACAACGACGATGACGACGACGAGGACGACGAAAGGGGTGGTGGTGGTGGTGGCGGCGATGCCAGAGCAGCTCCCGGTGCCAGAGACGGCGGGGGCGGCGGCGCCTCCGTTGGTTCCTCCAGCGGCGCCCCCGGGGGTGGCGGCGGCGATGGCGTCGACACAGGCGGCGGTGCGAAACTCACCACCGAAAATTCGGCTGACAGCAGGTCGTCCGCTACGGTGTCGACGGCCGCCGACGTGCTCACAGACTCTGTCACAGCTAGAACCACTGTAAGACAAACACAACACGATGGCAATAAGTAGATCGTCTGGTTTTCTGACTTTCACATTATGCTCGCTAACTATCCTGGCCCAAGACGGCTATTATCAATCATCGATCAGAGGTTTACGAGTTGGCCCTACAGACAGCCAAAAACAGCATCTGCCTCAGAAACTGTACTCCTGTCCTACGTCTGTGATATTCTGTGATCTCTCCTAAAGAGGTTTGTTTACACAATACATTTTAAAAAACAAGTAATCAGGCTAGTTTCCTAATTGATCCCGTCCCGCACTAGGCGGCAAATGCGCGGAATGCGAATGTGTCCAGCCTTCGGGAACGGCCGAACGCGCAAACTAGCTCTAACTAAATAGTAGCGTATCTAGTAATCACCAAGGTATCATTGGGCTGTCATCATTATACCCCATACGAGTTTTATTCAAACAATTTAGCTTTATTGTGATAATCATGATTTTTCAATATTGCAGCAACAGACAACTCTATCGTCACTAGAGACAAACAACGTCGAACCAGTTGTCAATCAAGCAACTGGTTCAACAAAAACTGCCGCGTTGGCTGTGATCTCCACGAACGACGGCGCAGTGCCATGGAGATCACCAAAGAGCACTTGCTGGCAAATTGCCGAAGAGCCAATTACGAATCGAAGCAAACTGAAAGAATACAGTGCTTTTTAGAGCTCCACACGTCTCTCTCTCTCTCTCTTTTTCTCACTTCTGTTGTATATCTGTATTCGCCTCATGGGAAACTAAAAGAAGTGAGAAAATTTAACATCACGATAGGTTCAGGTATATATATATATATATATAAATATAAAGAAAACACATACGATTTGGTCAAACTCCATCGTTGCTGCGGTCAAACTCCGCTGTATTATTCTGTACATAATTTCACAAATCAAGTTGTTTGACTAGACAAGGATAGTTATATACACTATCTTCACGGTTAATCCCCCCCCCCCCCCCGCGCTGACTAATGCGGTCATCAATAGAACGTGCGACACGCTTATCGAACAAGTTTGAGATACAACGATACAATTACAGGGGATTGGCAAGAGTATTCAAGAGAGTATATTCATGGAAAAATAGACATCTGCTACAATCTGCTGATGCTCTAGTGAGCTGGTCAAGTGAGCTATGCCACATTTAAATCACATTGTGTCTGACTGAACTGAGAACGATTGTCTCCAACGCACGCACAGGCCGTGGCACGGCTACTGCCGAACGCGGTATGTGATCGCGTCTTTTCACGTCTAGCGTAGTCGATGTGAATGTATGGTGTAGTGTGTGACCATTTCTGCCGCTCGCTTAGATCTTAGACAAAAAAAATAGAACTGTAGAACCAAAACCGCGCTGCTACTACAGCAATGGCAGTAGGATCTAATGTAATAATAATAATAATGTAGCTGTCTATGCGCAGTCACAGGTGCATCAGTGGCCCGTACTTCGGCCTGGAATCTCGGCACACTATGAGCGGTAGCAGCAGCAGTCGAAGTGAATCGTCAAAAAAAACAGAGCAGTGGATACGCTGCGGGGTCAGCAACGGGATAGCAACTGAGATCAAGATAGCAACTGAGATCAAAGTAAAACAGTCTAATCATATGAGTTCTCAAACAGAAGCTTAGTAAGTCGACTTAGCTCTCGACTTTATTTATCTTACATGAATCACTAATCGAATCTCTGTGTTGGTTTGTGTGCGTATCTGTCTTGATGTCGCATTTTGTCCATGCAGTGAACACGAACATCGCTAATAGCCAATAGTGGTCAAAGCAACAAACACAACTTGCAGTTCTTTTTCACACGTCCAGAAGAAGAAGAAGAAGAACGATGCAGTGTGTGTTCCCCTGGGCGACTTCTGGGCGAACAAATTCAGCCGTCGTGAGAGAAAACAAAAGTGACACCCTCTCTGATGGATTCGGCGTTTCACTATCGACAAGTCGAAATTCTGTGCCAACTGTTTCTACGCCGACGCTCAGCATACAGCTCATGCTACTACTTTCTGTGGAACTCGATGTGCTTAGCCCACTCGCTTCGGCCCGACAGGTTAATTCGGCAACGTGGGCAAAAGTATCTCATTGTGGTGGTAGCAGCAGCAGCAGCTGGCCCACTTCCTGCAGCTGCCGTAGTGCGGGACCCGGGCGATCGGGCCCGAACATAACCAGCGACTACCAACGGCGGACCTTTCGAGATCAAAGTTGTCCTGTTGCACATGCTGCTGTTGCTGTTGCTGCTGCCGCCGCCACCTCCGCCTCCGTCTGAGGGCGCCAATGAGGACGGCGATGATGACCTCAGCGCTGATGACCTCAGCGCTGATGACCTCAGCGCTGATGACGCCGGCATTGACCTCGACCTTGAATACAACGACGCCGAGAAATGCGGTGCTATGGAAGATAACGCCGCTGCCGTTGCTTTTGTACATCTTTTGCCAGTCTCTGAGGACGCATTAGCTTTGCCCGTAATAGCAGTACTATTAGTAGTAGTAGTCGTCGTCGTAGAAGTAGAAGTCGCGGCGATAGCTTCGGCAGCTTCTTCACCACCATCATCAACAGCAGCAGATCCGTCGCCGCCGCCACCGCCGCCGCCGCCTCCATCATTACCACCACTACCATCACCACCATCACCACCATCACCATGATCCTCATCACCGTCATCACCTGCTTTCAGAGGTCGAGATGTTTGAAGACACGCTTCAATACTCGGCGTGAGACAAGTGTTTCCGGCACGGTGTACGGCCTCATCGAATGTTGGCGGTGGCGACGTACAACAACCAGGCGAAGTCGCAGCTAGCTGTGAGTTCTCAGCCGCCGAAGTTGACGCCGGATCGTCAACTGTGGCTGCGTCTACTCCGGCTAAAGGTGGCGCACGTAGTAGTGTGGACGTGGAGTGTGTGTTTCGATCCGAGCTTTGGGGCTCTTGCTTAATAATCGGCGCCATCAACGACTCAATCGACGTATCGTCCGCACACGGCGGCTGGACTTCATCGAAGAATCGTTCGCCCGGTAGCTGTGGCAGAGTTGGCACACTGTGTTGTAGCATTGGTCGAAATTGGCGCAGCTGTGGCAGATGCTGCTGCTGCTGCAGCTGCTGCTGTTGCTGCTGTAGTTTCTGTAGTTGTTGCGGTTGTAGTTCTTGTAATGGTTGCTCTTGTAGTTCTTGTAGTTGTTGGGGTTGTAGTTCTTGTAATGGTTGCTGTTGTAGTTCTTGTAGTTGTTGGGGTTGTAGTTCTTGTAGTTGTTGCCGTTGTAGTTCTTGTAGTTGTTGGGGTTGTAGTTCTTGTAGTTGTTGGGGTTGTAGTTCTTGTAGTTGTTGCTGTTGTAGTTCTTGTAGTTGTTGATGTTGTTGTTGGTATTGTTGTTGTTGTTGTTGTTGTTGTAGTTCTTGTAGTTGTTGATGTTGTTGTTGGTATTGTTGTTGTTGTGGTTGTTGTTGTGGTTCGTATTCTAGTTCTTGTTGCTGCTCCTGCTGATGCATTAGTTCTTGTTGTTGCTGCTGTTGTTGTTGTTGTTGTTCTGCCCCCTCTTGTCGGTACTCCTCGTGGAGCGGATACGATTGCACAATTGGCTCGAAGTTCGCTTGACCATGCAAATCGGCCACTTGACTTGGTGTCGTCGTCGTCATCAGCATCAGTGGGGCCCGAGTCAGCGTGTAGATAACGGGAGATGCCGAACCCTGAGCGTAAGCGTTGGCGTTGCCGGCGACAACGACACGCCTTCGGGCCGAGGTCACGACCGTCGGAGAGCCGCGGCCACCTCGGAGCGACTTCCAAACGGTGACTCGGCCCCCCGAAACAGGCATATAGCTCGCTAGTGCGGGTGCCGCGGACGCGGGTCGACTGGGGGCACAAGGCACAAGGTCTGCCTGCAGCGGCTGCGGCAGCAGCGGCGCCGGCACCCCCGCCACTAAGCCGATCGAACGATTCATAAGGTCCCGGTCTTCCCCAACTGATACGGTAAAGCCGTGCTCATGGTCGTTTTGATCCATGACGAATCCTACGGACTCTAATCTTTTAATGACGCGCAGAGGAGGTCCTACATTCGACAAAAGACGATATTAGTAGTAGCAGTAGTAGTAGTAGCAGCAGGCCAATTAGTGGCTAAAATTTGTGGCCATTTAGTTGCTAATGTTTTGGTTATCAATATATTATCGTTATCGTAGATGATACCAGATGTTCCAGCGGTCACCGGATAACGACAAATGCACATAACGATAATGTATAACGATAACCAAAATACAAATACGAAACAAACGAGCGCTTCCGAACTTAAAAGAACACTGAGCGTGAAACAAGTGAAAATACGAATGTCAAATGAATGGCCCAACCAGCAAACGCGACGGAACACAATAAATGGTGCTCGAGCTGTACTCGAAACTAACTGTATCTAAATAAAGTCGTCTGGTAGGCGAATTCCTGTCTCATCTTCTAACGAGAAAAGATGTTTCAGCGCCGGATACCGGTTGACGCTAGATTGACCGAAGTAACTGAATTCGTTGCGACTCTGTCTGACACCTTCACGATTTTATTGCCGTTGTCAAAATATAATCATTAGTTAATAAAATTCCGCCTGAGTTTCATACGGCAGGCAGGTGAACACTGTTGGCGGGGCCTTGTCCACTAATGTCCCACACTTCTCGTGACCACGTAGACAGAATCAATGATGATGATGTGACGAGAAAATGTCTGCAAAAACAAATGTCTTTTAGAAGTCGTGTGATATATTTCTTAAGAACACAAACATCCGTAAGTCGATTCTTGGTCATATATGCATACATACATTGTGAAAATGCGCGCAATAACTGATCTGTTACACGACAAACCAATTTAACATGTGCACATGAAAGGCAGAGAGATAGAAACACTGAAATAAAATCTGCAGTTTCTATTCCACAACCCCCAGGTTATCGCCTGATTTCACTTTAGTGAGACTTTATTATATATACATATGTTTGTGTATACACGTGTGTGTCCTAGGGTAGGTCAATATATGTATATATATATATATATATATATATATATATATATATATATATGATTGATTAGTTTTTTCGCTTGATAAGTGTGTGTACACATATCACCCTTTTATATCAGGGGCGCATAACGCTGCAGCTATTATATATATATATATATATATATATATATATATATATATATATATAGTACGGTAGAAAAATAATATGATTCTGATGATTATTCTGATGTATACGCTTATAAGAAATTGTGGCGCCGAAAAACAGTTTTTGGCCGCCGGATAAATTCTTAGCGCACGGATAGTGCGACAATGTTCGCTACCGTGACGATGATTTGTACCCTTGAGCTTTCGGAGACCATATGAAGACATCGAATGTCCACTGCTCGGTGCCTGGCGTTGAATTCTACAAACAGTATATACAATCGTGATAAAAATATACTCTGCCAATTTGCTAACGTCGTGCTGCTCCAGCAGCACACTCGCTCCTAAGAAAGCTCGTTCTCTATCTCTCTCTCTCTTGCGTTTGCTGTCACTTCTTCCTGCTACCTATTTTCATTAGATGTATTTTTGTTCTCTACCGGAAATCACTGGGTCACCAATGGGCTGTAGCACCAAGATCGTTCCACAAATGGATGCCAAATAGTCGAGTTCTACCTAGCCCAGACACAACCTCACCGACATGTGCATAGGTGCATTACCATACTTGTACCAATATCTGCCCATTGGGCATATAGATATATAAAAGATATATATATATATATATATATATATATATATATATATATATATATAAAAGATAAATACATGTATATATATCATTAGAGGGATGCTGCAAAGAGTTACATTTTCTAGAAGCTTTGTAATTCTATTCGAATATGCCCAAGAATCTGCGATTGTTGTTGAAAAGACGACATCCACAATCTAATGATAGAGATTGTCGAGGGATTTTCAGAAAAGCCTATATATATATATATATATATATATATATATCAAGACGAAAATGAATAAGTATTACTCTTCTATGAATATGATATCTATATGTACAAGCGCGACAGCCATAGCATCACCGATTGCACAGGATTAACACTGTTTTGCCTGTATTCATGTGGGATAACATGTTTAACATATACATATATATTTATATATATATATATATATATATATATATCAATACGGTAATCAGACAGGGTCAGATAATATACGAGTATACACATACTTATACATTTATATATATATATATATATATATTCAATTTCAATTTTTCAGAAATCGGACATTATGCATATCAGAGCCAATGTAAGGCAGGGCTCTACCCGTACGTTTAAGATCAGGCCCGTCATGAAAGCCTTGCCGCGACAGTTTGTGACGCTACAATGCGATACGACCCGAACCGACGACATGCATAAGGATGAATGCACCATTAACTGGCGTTGTCGTCGTCGTCGTCTCTAATTGCGTCTCTAATTGCTAAATGACGGTTGTCCTCGAGGTCCGTCTGCGATTCTTACAGTATCATCTCTGCGCGCTATATCCACACATGCAACGAGTATATACAACAACGACAACAACAACATCAACACAACAGCAATAACACTAACAACAAAAAGAAGACGACAACGACGCTTACTGAAGTTGCGTCTATTCTCCGCAATGTTGAGCGATAAAAATAACGTCGACAACAGTAGTTCACGACTTGCGTCAAGAGTACAAACAGAGCACATATATATATATATATATATATATATATATATATATATATACATATACATATATATATATATATATATATACAAGCGATAGGGTGCAAAGGGAAGAAAAAGACGTATCTGCAATGATGCCTCATGCATATGGTTACATTAAGTAACCCGTACGTAACAGGCCGTAATGGCTGGCTAGCTCGTACGCCGTCATATTATCATCATGCGTGTTTTGTTGTTCCTGCTACAGGAGTTGCTTGTGTTGCCAATTCCGCTGTGTTGGTTGTCGTGAACTTTGTTCATTTGGCCGGTTGTTGGCATTTCGCTTGCCGCTGCTTCTGTTGTCGTGAAGGTTGCTGTAGCTGTGGTTGTTGCTGCTGCTGTTGTTGTGGTTGTGGTTGTTGTTGTTGCTGACGTTGCTGTTCTTGTTGTTGTTCCGGCTGGGACAAGCTGGGCGGTTGTTGTTGCTCGCGATGTTTGCGGAACAGGTCGCACGTGTTGAGGTGCTGCGATATGTCGTCCTTAAGCACGGACGCGTCACAATAGCCGCATTTGAGAAACTGCCGCTCTTGGTGCTTCTGCGATACGTGGTTCTCGAGCTCGAACGTTGAATTGAAGCCTACGTCGCAAATATCGCACACGTGCTTACGACCATTCCCGTGCACCTTCAGATGGGCGTCGAGGTCGAGAAAACCTTTGTCACAGATGTGGCATACCTGCAGATAGACACAAACACACACAGAGACGCGAGAACAGCATAAGCCGGCGTAACAGCCGCAGAACAGGCTGTTGTTAGCAGTGTCTATAAATAAATTAACTCGAATGGTGTGAGGGATGATGCCATTGAACGGAATCGAAATCGTTTTGCTAGTTAACACGGTACTCTGACATAGTACTCAACATCGAAATCGTTTTGCTAGTTAACACGCGACTCTGACGCAGTACCCAACATATCTCGTGATCGTAACACTGTGAACAATTGGCTGACGCCGTCTCGAGCCGCCTGCATATTCATTGCCTCTTCTCTAACCAGACGAAGGACGCGGACAAGTTAGTCTCTTCCGTCTCGAAAGTGCCAACACAATCGCCCGTCGAGACCCCTTATGGGCCTTTGTCGTCGAGAGAGACCCTTCGTCACTCGTCATTAATCATCACACAGACATACACAGATGTCTGCAGAGCTTCGAAGATGCGATACCACTCGGACGACGGCAATCCACCTCATCTGGCTTACCTTCGTTTGAAGCTTGCTGGTGTCGTGGGCCATTGCACGGTGTAGCTTGTACAACTTGGAGTCGCTGGTCGTATACGGACAGTCTCCGCACACGTACTGCCAAAACTGGCTAGCAGTTGTGACTTTCAGGTCGCTAACCGTACTGTTGTTGCCACTGAAACCACCAGCCCCTTGAGCTGCGCCAGGGCCCGGGCCCGGGCTCGTCGTCAGGGACTCGATATCCGTGCCGGGAGGAAGCTTCAAAAGAGTCACCGCCGAAACGCCTTGCAGTGCAGTAGCAGCCGATGCTAGCGGTGCGGCACTGGACATCTGCGTTTGTTGCTGGAGTTGTAATTGCTGCTGTTGCTGTTGTGGTTTCATTTGATGTTGTTGTTGTTGTTGTTTTTGTGTCTTCTTCTGGTGCTTGTGCTGGTGCTTGTGTTGCGGAACGTGATTGCTATGCTGTGGTAACGATGACGATGACGCTGACGACAACGACGACGACGCCGACGAAGCAGACGACGACGACGACGATGCTAAAGGTAATAAAGGTGCACAAGGCCGTGAGGTGATTTGAACGCTAACAAGCGGCAACTGTATGCCGCTCGACGTTGGTTGTACCTGTATGGACGCCTTCGGTAAGATCCTCACCGCCTTCGGGTTCTTACCGGCACCCGCCAACACGGTTAGCGGCTGTGGTTGTTGCTGCTGCTGCTGCTGTTGCTGCTGCACTGCTGACGAACCTCCCACCTGCACGGGCAGCACAGGTAGGGTAGACTGGCGGCCTGCATGGGCGGCAGCTGAGCTAGTTGATCCAACCAGGGGCACAAACTGTGGCAGTACCAGGGAAGCACCGCCAACGCCACCCTGACTTGCAAGGGTGGCGCCGCCTCCGCCGCCGGCAGACGACGGTGCCAGCGTCACGACGGGTCGAATCATGACCGAGGGCACGCCGACCCCCACCGTTGTTCGGCTGCTGGCCGACACGCTCACTACGGAACAGGCCGGCGCCGCAGTGGTAATGCTTTTCCGGTGCCCCGCCTTATCTGCAATGATCGCCCTTACCACCGCGGGCGTTGGTCCGGGCGCAACGAGTTTCGTCGCTGCAAGTAAACTGCTCGTGCACTTGCTGTCCTCGGTGCAATCGTCCACATTATTGTTGTTGTTGTTGTTGTTGTTGATGGTGGTAGTTTTGTTGTTGTTGGTGGTTTTGTTGTTGTTGTTGTTGCTGCTGCTGCTGTTGTTGATACGGTTGAGCAGCAGCAGTTGGGCACTATCCAGAGCTGTGGCGGCCATGAGCTGTGCCGTTGTGGGTGTAGCCATGCCGGTTGTTGTCAGCTCCATATCGGGAACGATCAGGTCGAGCTCCATTCTACTGGTAATATCGCGGAGTCCTAACAAGATCGGAGAAACAACGAGCGAACGAATGAATGAAAGAACGGGGGCAGAATAGGCAGAGAAAAATAGAAAGAGCGCACAAGATGCGGGGCAGGTTAACGCGCTAGAACAATGAACAAATCACCTGAAATTCACTTTCCGTGGTTTTATCCACATTTGGTAGTTATCGACAGTACCACCATACAATGTATGCGAGAGTAAAACCAGGACCCTTTACGTACACACGCGCTGGCAAAAAGGTAATGGCCCCTCAATCAGAAATCATGTGAGGAAATACCACGACTCCATCATCGCAGAAGGCATAACTTTGAACGCAGTATAATAAGCAAGAGTAAATGTACATTGTGTTTACATGAATCATTACCTTAGCGCACCCTACCTACCGCGGAGTATACTCATTGTTTCACCTCCTCGCTCTCCTTATTTGTTTATTCTGACTCAAATAAAATCCCAATCCGACACTAAAATTCGACTACTTCATCTACTGCACCATCTGTATACTCTACTTATAACAAATATATATATAAATATAACAAATACATACAAATATATAAAAATACACAATACTGCATTTTCTGCGTATTGAACTTCGACAGTGGCCAGCCGGACAATGCCCATGACACTTCAAAGACTCGGTGATGACCATTTGATCTTTAATTGCCTTCAGATCGTGTGTGAAAAGCTATAGCAGCAACGCTTTCACCAGCGTTTCAATCGGTCCTTGACAGGTTTTGGTTGGCCGAGGGCGACGCGGTTCTTCAGGAGGACAGAACGGGAACAAACACCGCGTGGCAACCGGTACTCACGAACGTCGTTGAACTCGCCTTGAACACAATCGCTAACGAACAACCATTCGCCAGCCGTCTAACGGGCGAGACTCGCACTGAAAGAACAGACAATGTTAGTAGAGTTCCGAACTTCGAACGAAGTCACACTGACTGACTGACTGAGTGGTTGACTGACTATTTTCATCGCATTTCGTCTCTTCGGGCAAGCTTCTCGAACTTAAATCAAACTGAACCGACCATTTGACGCTACAATTGCTATAGGTAGAGCATCTGGAGCATATATCACGTTTATATATATATATATATATATATATATATATATATATAATCATACTAGACGTAACACACCACGGCGTAGAGAAATAAATAGATATTTTATTTTGTAACCAGTCGATGTATATAGTTTAACGTCATACGTCACAGTAGATACAATGATACATTGCCAATGATCAATCGTAATACTAATCCGCAACCGATAATAACAAGAAACAGTCAGAAACACGAATGATGATTACTAATATTAACAGCAGTAGTATCTGTAGTAGTATTATTACAAGAATCATAGTAATTGTCATTATGATCGTAACAATAATAATAATAATAGTCAGCTTTAGAGTAAAATACGTTCAATCGTGTTTTACTCCAAAAGCTAAGTTGGAATTGTATTGAGGAGAGTGGTCATGTAGTACAGTAAAAACATTCTCTGCTTGCACAACACAGCTCGCGGTATACGTCCATAGTCCACACGCATCGCCATCTACTTTGCACACGCGCTGAATCTCTTATGATTTTGCCTTTATTTCTTCCTCGCCTTCTTCTCTCCGTATCAGTCAGCGCGCGACACGCGTCGGCTAAATACTTGACGCATGAATTTGTTATTTGATCTTCATTGCTACGTGTATATATATATAGATATCCCAAAAAGTCTGATCCACTTTCTCTCTCTCTCTCTCGCTTCTTCTTGTATTATCTTCACAAACTCTCATTAGCACGAGCACTCCTTATCTGAGAAGAAGTTCTTCATATCATGTATCGCTACAATCATCACATTCGTTGGAACGTTAAATTCAAATGCACCACCCCCTAGTGTTCTCGAGGGGCCGTTATTCGTGCGTATACGCATAGTCCACCATCAACATGATGTATATTCGAGTACCAACAGTAGTAGTTTGCACACGCGCAAGAATGCTTGTTCGTAGGCTTTATTTATAAATGCTTGCATATATATATATATATATATATATATATATATATATATATATATATATATATATATATATATATATATATATATATATATATATATATTATATATATATATATATATAATATATATATATATATATATATATATATATATATACATATATGTATATATATACATATATATATATATATATATATATAGGTTCATTAATCTGTCCGATCGCTAGTGGATTGCATGGTGATTGCACGTTCCTTGTAGACATTGCTTGATGTTCTCGTATCAAATGTTACAGTCGATATTGGTAGTAGTGGGGGGGGGTACTGTTAGAGACGGTGGTATTGTCGCTTATTTAATCTGCTGCTGTATTTGTTGTAATATTGTTGCTGCTGTTGTTGCTGTTGTTGTAACCGTTGTTGTTGCTGCGGCGTCTGCTGCTGCTGCTGCTACTCTGTTAGCTATGGTGCCGCTATTATTCTTGTCTGTTTGTAATTGCCACGTTACTCATCACCGGTACATGTATTGCAAGTGCGCTCCCACCTTGTGTTCCACCCTTAACAGTCAGGAGTATTTACTAGTAATGTATTCGTTTCTGCTTGTTATTGTTGTTGTTGTGTTGTGACTTGTTGTTGTTGTGTTGTGGCTAAAAGCCACCGTTGTTTTCGTCGGCGCTTCTGTAGCGATTTTCGCCTCTGCTGTCCTTGCGGCTACTGCTACGAAATAATGGCGCGCTGATTACATTATTGCCAAAAGCGTGAGATTCAGTGCCTGCTCTTATTAAGCATTTTTCTTTCTTTCGTGAAAATTATTGTTGTAATGAAGATTACTGCGATCTATGTGACCTTCAATCTATCGACCTACTGCTACTCCGTGTCTTCGTCCTTTATTACAGCTGTTGTGGCCATCACTACCGGAAATCACTAGAAATAGTCGCCTTTTTCGTTTTCATATGTCTTTTGTCGTTTAAGAAATATCATACCACCAGCGCGCCGGTAGCCATCATTCTTAGTATTGTTGATCTTATTACTTGCTACACTGATTATATTTTTCTGTGTATAGGTGTCAGGTCTTTATTTTCTCACCACTGTTGAGGTGGTATTCTTATATATATATATATATATATATATATATATAAATGTGTAGAGTAAAGAAGAGGCAGACGACGCAAGGCGCTTCTCGATATTTGTTCGTCAGGCATTGTACCGCAGAAAGTGGGTGGACTACCAGAAAGTGGTGGCGTGATCATGTCAACCGAAAGTGCGACATCGAATCTTTTATATATATATATATATATATATATATATATATATTGAAAATAATTAGAATCGATTGCAGTCATTGTCATTGTGACACTAATTCAATTGACTGCTGCAAGTGACAACGTTGGTGGTTAGTAGGTATCGAAAGAGACGAAAATGCACGTACAAATACTACTAACTCTGCGCACCACCATCATAACAAAGATCACCGGTTTTCAGCATCATCATAGTTATCAGCATCATCATCATTTAAATAATGAATTTAAAAAAAAAAGCAACGTTAGAATGCACTGTAAATCTTAGCTTGGTGGATCTGTCGACTACGAGCAGCAATGATTCGAAAAACACGATCGGTGTAAAAACGCGATTACACGATGTAACAACAGTATTACTCTACCTTAATGTGGTTCTCGTTCCACACATGTTTATAATGCCATATGCTAATAATAATAATGATAATGATAATAATAATAATAATAATAATAATAATAATAATAATAATAATAATAATAATAATAATAATAATAATAATAATAATAATAATAATAATAATAATAATAATAATAATAATGGTTGAGAGTGACCTCTCTGACTTGACTGCGTGTACACCGCCGAGTGGAAAGTAATGCAAAGATTCATCGACAGAAACGAACTTACTCCTCACAATATTAATAACTATTAGTGTATTACAGTAATACAGTACATGGACAGCAGTGGTAGCAGCAGCAGTAGCAGCGATTAGGAAAAAAGGGACTACATTCTAAAATGTGAAAAATAATGCAATAATTCTCAATTGGTTTCAACAACAAACACCTCCATGCTGAGTATGCTGAATACACTGGTGGGATGAAAGATTATGTTAACATATTCAGTCATAATATTTTCCCTTATGTACGACCGTTGGGTGCGATTCGTTCAACCATTGGCAGCTTCTGGGTGGTACATTTGATCCAATCGACTGCACGCAATGTACAGCCAACAAGCAGAACATTTTTTTGTCACGTGTTACAGCGCGTGCGTGAAACTCTCAAACGTCTTGGCAATAGACACTGTTTCGAATTCGAATAATATATATATATATATATATAATTATATATAAGGCTCAGTTTTTTTCTATATAGCATCATAGTAAGCTATATAATATTTACCTAATTCGGAAAATATTATATAGCTTACTATGACCCCATATATATATATATATATATATATATATATATATATATATATATATGTATATATATGCGTATATATATATATATATATATATATATATATATATATATGCGTATATATATATATATATATATATACAAATATGCATATACCCGTGCAAGAACATGTGAGAAACGTATAATTTTCATTCGTGATTGTGCCATCATATTTTCCGCATACACGCCTCGATTTTATTTCAACATAATGTCTGACACAAATTCCCGCTACTGCTGCTGCTGAGGAGCTTGTGTTATCGATCCTGTCGATCCGGCAGGCCGCTTTGAGAGTTCATTTTGATTCGCCTTTGTAGGCAATTCCTGTTCGCTCGCTCGCTCGCTTGCTTGCTTGCTGGCTGACCGATGATCTGCTTATGATGCGCGAGGTCCGATATGCCAAAAAGCGTGATAATGTTCGAGTAGAACTCGCTATCGATATAGGCACTAACTTGTAATACTTACTACCTTGATCATATTAACAACCGTAACAATCGTAACAACAACAGCAACAACAACAACAACAACAGCTAAGGCAAAAATCACGGGGAGACGGCGGCCGCTACTACAACCAGTACTACTACAACTACTACTACTACTACTACTCTGAGATTCACCGAGATTCATTCACTATCAAATGCGTACTGTCTGTTTGTCTGCGATTCCTCATCGTCGACCGATTCGACATGATGACAACGATGACGTCGTATCATGGTGACTTGATAAACTCTAGGAATGCTTGTCGTTCTGTTCGGCGACCGCTCATATTCGATTCGTTTAGACTCACTCACGTTAGCCAACAACTCGTTATCTCTCTCTCTCTCTCTCTCTCTCTCTGTCTGTCTCTCCCCACCGCTTTCGAAGTGCAGGCACAAGCTAATGCGAATTTATTATATGCAAAATGCACCCTTTGCATACCGTTGATGTCAGAAACGAAATATGAAGCGGTCACCCATCATAATATCCATAGATCATAACGACGTGTGGGTTTTGGGTCTGTGGGTTGGTCGTAGATTCGGTAAGGGTCAACTGCCGTTCAGATACAGGGCGTTTGGTTGATTGCAATGTAATTTGGATCGCCCGCCCGGGTCGACGGTAAAGACAACCATCCAGCTGAACGGCTGATGTAACGGGATAACAAGAAACACACATACAACTAAACAATTTTCATTCACCCACAGAGAAATCAGACAACTTTGTATGCCAGCTGCCCACCACAGTTGTTCATAAACTAGGTGAGCTACCCATAACTACAGACGATAACGATGGCTAAAGAATAACAGAAGAATCAGAAGGCTTAGAATAACAATAAACATATTAATAATAGTTGTTTTTTTCCCAAAAAAAAAGTAAGTAATTACAGTGGTAATGGATAGTAAATATTACAGTAGTACTAATGGTGTAATAGCAGTCAGTAATCATAAAAGGAGTTCACCCGCTCTCCTTCAGGCAACAAATTCAAGGCGGGAACATCCGGCCGCGAATGGGGGAATCCTCCTCCCTACAGACCAACTATCATCACCGGGGGGGGGGGGGGGGCGATGGGGGTGCACATCAAGGATGCCTACGGGGCTGTCCTGTACGAGGCTCGAAAGGGCGAAAGAGAGAGTTCCTGCCACGTCCGGCACGACTGAGTACGACCGTAGCGTGATCACGTGTAAAGCGCCATCACCTCTCCTCCAGACCGGTGCCTCTCGTGACCTCGCACAAAGGAACTGCCCCGCTAGGCAAAGAGAGAGAGCATTCATCGTCTCGTAGGCTGCGGTTGTCGCACGCACTCAAGACAGGCTGCTGTCCCCCCTGGTAACAGCCTGACACACACCAACACTAGGCACCCCCAACATCGAGCTTTTTTCCCGCTACCAAACTGCACAATTATATTGTCGACCGGAAGCTTCGCACCCTACTGCTCGCTTGTAGCCAGCTCGAAACAAGCCTCAACAACGGCAATGCGATAGCCGTTTCTAGATTGCCAAGACACACACACAGATGGATGAGTGCGCCTTCTTCCCCTTAAATCCCTTCCTCCCGCTAGTCCTTCTCTCATCTTTCTTTGTTTATCCTCCTACACGGACTTTGCGTTGTTTCTGATTTCTGTAGAAATGCATTGCTCTTCCTCTTTTGTTCTGTCTAGGCCTATACGAGTTAACTGCTTGCACTTACTGCCTAGTAGTATTTTGTTCGTTGTGTCTCTCATATATATATATATATATATATATATATATATATGTGTGTGTGTCTGTGTGTATATACGTATACATATATATACAAAAATGGTATTTACTTGTTGTGACTGCTAACTTGTGTCACCTTTTCGTTATCAACGAGACTCAAAAATTGTGAGATTGCTAAGATTCGGTTTAAAAAATTATAAAAAAAATATATATATATACCTAGGCGCGTTCAAAAGACGGACGCGATGTCGTCAACATACATTCAAACAACGTCAATCGAGAGAATCATAATCATAATAACAATATTGTATCAGTATCATCATCATAATCAACATAATTATTGTAATGATCATATTAATATGTGCAACTCAGTGACCATAATAATGAATGAACGCACCCATGAATGAATGAATGTATGTATGGAAATGTAGGAAATGGTTGGATGGGTGAAGAATATTCGTCGTTGGGTTCGCGGCGAAGAAGCGTTCGGTGGACGCCCAGTGAATCAAGATCAGACATAGATGAAGCGTCGGATCGCTATAGATCGATACAATGGATGATTCGCAGATTGATCGATCGGTGGTATGTAGGCACGCTGGCTGGCCGAGACAGCAGACGGCCGACGAACACAGGGACGTCCGTCCGGTCTTGCAACGAGGATGACGACAAGGAATTGCCCGTTTTTCTTACACACCGGGGATAGGCGTATGGCTATCTTCTTCGTGTCCTTCTCTCTTTCTCTCTCTCTCTCTCTCTCTATATATATATATATATATATATATATATACATATAGTATGTATATAATGTATTTATATATGTTATTTGTAGTGTTATGAACTGTAACAGCGGCTGACGCAACAGCCCGACACGATTCAGAAGCCTGAAGTCGATGCAGTCGACGTGCTCATCTTCTTGAGCATGTCGATACAACGACCCCCCCGCCGCTAGAAGGTCGACTTAAGGGCAGACGCCCCACCGCTCGAAGGCCGTGTTGAGGGTAGGCGCCCAGCCGCGAGAAGGTCGTGCTGCGGGTGAACGCCCCGCCGCTCGAAGGTCGTACTGAGGGCAGACGCGTCCCTCGAGGCTCTTCAACGACGACTTCGACGACGACGACGACACGTCTGCTGACACGTTATTTACGCCTGCTTGTTGTACTTGCTGTAGAGTTCGCTACAGCTCATGAGGTGGCGTCGTACGGCGCTGCGGTCGCCCGACGAGTAGTTGCAGAAGTTGCACTTAAACGGCTTCTCGCCGGTGTGGATGCGACGGTGCGTCTCGACGCTGCTCTTGCGCGTGAAGTTCTTGCCGCAGATGTCGCACTTGAACGGCTTCTCGCCGGTGTGCACGCGCATGTGCCGCTGAAAGATGGACGCCACCAGCGTCTTGTACGGACAGTAGTCGCAGCTGAAGAACTTGCCCTCCTCGCCGACCGAGCTCATCTCCATGCCGTCGGGCAGCGTCCAACCGAACTGCGACATCGACTCCTCGAGCGACGAGTCGGCCTGCGGCAGGATGCGCATCTCCATGGCGCCCGGCAGCGAGAGGACTTCGTCATCTGAAAACGCCGATTCGACAGCCGACCGACCGACCGACCAACCACGCACGGAAATACGCACGCACGCACGCAGCCCGAGCCGAGAAAAAAACGCACCGCGTGGACAAACATTCCCATACACGCACACAAGCACACACAGATACATACATACATACAGATACATACATAAACACAAACAAACAGACAAACAAAAAACATACCCATACGCCGCCGAGGCAGACGGCCCGGCCGAGCGAATAGGGGCGTAGCCGGATCAACCAAAAACAATGACAACAACGAAATGAAGGATGACGACGCAGACGACGGCAACAGCCACAACACCCACAACAACAGCAACAACATCAACACCAACAACAACAACGAAAAACAGAAAACACAAGCACAAAACACAAAATCAAACACAACAACACAGCAGCAACACAAAACACGCAAATGAGCATTCTTCAACCAAAAACTAACACAGGAACGACGGCAACACAAAAGCAACAGAAACAGCAAAAACAACAAAGACAGCCAGCGACAAAATTAACAATAACTACTACTACTACTACAACTAGTATTGCTTCTACTACAACCAAAGAAGAGAGACAAACAATTACTAACAAAAACACGCATGTCGCTGCACAAACAGCAAAAGAGAGAAAGAGAGAAAATTAACGACAAGCGTCGTCATCAACGCAACATTGCAAAGCGCTAAACAACACATATCTGCTATATACAGTCATGTATGTATGATATACACAGTTCATGCATTCTCTATGGGCAATAAATACATCGATTACAAATTGGCAGGCAGCAAATCCATTTCATCCAAAGCGAACGAGGTGTGGTCAGAACATGACAGATACGAGCAGAGAACAACTTGACAATGTTACCAGCAATGAATGTTAGTTAGTAGTGGAAGCCATCAGTAATGAGTCTATAGTCCGCTGGACCGCGGGACCTCGTTCGTAACACGTCCCATCCTAGGAGGGAGGACGAGCCAATACGTTTGCAACAATTGGAAAGCCGAATTGTTTTCGAAAATTGTTTTCGTCATGCAATTAATTACAGCATACATAGAATGAACACACCCACAGCCACAGCCACGACACCTATGCGGACATATATTTTTGTACGAATACGTGTATAGAGTAGCAGTAGGATCGAATCGTTTCCACAGTCGGCGATCTAGCGCTCCAAGGTGCTGGATCAAAATACGCTGACATCATCGTCATCGTCGTCGTCGTCGTCATCATCATAGCAAATGTCGTGCAAGATAAAACGTGAACCGTTGAGGCACGCAAGCACAGTTGTATAGACAAAACAGTACAACCAGTCAGACTGACAGACAGACATACAGACAAACACACGATACAAACGTGGCGCATCGCTTTACTGACTGGCCAACTACATCACGATAATAACAAGCGCAACCACAACAACAGGAAAACAGCGGTGTTTATTAGCTGGCAAGCAAACAAATCAACTGCAGAAAACACTGAAAATCGAAAGCGATGATTAACTAACCGATTGGCTTGCCTACACTGGTCATGAAGCACAGTTGGCCACTTGTGCCTCTCTCTTTTGTTACCTCTTTTTGTCTCTCTCTCAATTTTATATTTATTTTAATATATAAATTAAAAAAAATATATATATATAGCGAGAGCCATACCACGTAAGAGCTTTATACCTCTGCAACTACAGTAACAGAGCGCCTACTTCCGAGGCGACTTCTACGACTGATGGCAAACTTACCAAGACTCTACTAGCAAACAAAAAACCCGCCCTTTCCGTTACTCCGTGCTCGTCTCGAGCTTCGATGACGGCCATCGGCGGTCATCCTTCGAATTTATTTCTCACTTTAGTAGCATGAACATCATCATCATTATAGGCTTCTCGTACACTGTGTGACCGTGTGAGTGACATAACTGAGATAGTATACGCCGATGAACACATTGTACACTAAATACAATATAACGCCTGTCCTACTTTATCTATTCGTATATATATATATATATATATATATATATATATATATATATATATATATATAAGCGACTGTTTGGTTTTAGGCAGATCGTACCCGCTGTTCACTGGTTGCCTTTCTGCTCACTTCAGCACGACGATATTATACTATGGTTAACACTCGAACAAAGTATTCAGTAAGTACTATATACCACAACATGCTTGTGTCGTCTTAGGCTATTACCACTAGACGAATTCTACTGCTTCTGCCACTAGAGGGAACGAAACAGGGCGCATCCGCACGAAGTGTCGTCGGTTGGATTCAAAAATTAATATATACATATACAATTTGGTACGTTTTTCTGGTTTTCTGCTGTGAGGCTATGCGCTCGCATATATATATATATATATATATATATATATATATATATGTATATATAATCGTGTTTCTTATGAAATTTTTAATAGTTTAGATCAAGTAAAAGGTAACGTCTGAAATATTTTTAGGGAGTGTTTCACAGGGTACTACTACCTTTAAAAATTTAACTAATGACCATTCGAACGACAAAGCCCAGTCAAAGAAACGCTAGAAGCGATACTGCGTACTCGCCTCTCTAAGTGGCCTGATGATTAGGTTAGTTCAGTCAATCAGCTCCCCTTAATCCACATTCCACACGCATAGACATCCATCCACGTACTTACATACACGTATGTATCCCCAAGCGAACGAGGATGAAACAGAGATATGCCAAAAGTCTCTCCAGACAAGCATCACTATGGCACTTTCGACACAATTAATCAGTCACTACTAACTAGTTATTATTCGCCTTTGGTTCATCGCCATTTGACGTCCGGCTTCTCGCTACATAGCTTCTTCTCTTCTTTTCTATGTCTTCGATCTCGAAACGAACGACACAACAACAACAACAATAACAGCAACAATAACAATAGGGGCAACAACAGTAACAGTAGAAACAAGAACAAAGACAACAATAACAAAAACGACGACAACAACAACAACAATAAACAAGGATCACTTCATGACAACAGCTATAAACTTCCGGGCTGGCTTCTATCTTCTGTGTTTTTGAATACTCGCTCTATTTTTCTCGTTTTCCCAGCAGCCGATGATTATGATCAACTTGCTCTTATCGTTGTTATTCTTACAGTTCAGGTAGGTTTCTAATTGCTCTACCTAGAAGAGTACGTACATAGGTAAGCTGCCCATAGGTACGAGGGTAATTGGATCTGCAACGTGTGCAACCGTCTGTATGTCCGGCGTTACGGCTACTCTCCGTAGTAGCTAAAGAACAACGCAAACGAAAAAGGGCAATTGACAAAGTGAAGGGGGGCAAAGTGAAAGTGTTTTCGTAGCACCCCCCCCCCCCCCCATTCGGAGGAGTGGTGCCTATAATGCCGATCGATGTATCGAGACGCATAAGAACAGACGTTCAACATTCCCGTTCCTGTCTCGGCGGCAATTTCTGCTCCTTTCTTTGCTCTTCCTGTCGACGGCCGTTAATCCGACCACCTCGGCAGTGATGGACCGGAACATAAGTGACGAGGCGAGCAAAACACCTTCGTTTCTTGTGCTCGTGAACGTTTTCCTTCAATCTGCCTTTCCTTCTACCCTTGCCAGCCCAGAGCAAAACTATCAGATGCACACCGAATGCCCTCGGAACCTGCTCTCTCAAGAACAGACCGCTCTCTACCCTAACGAACGTCTACTCTTCTATAGATGAATATACACGCACACACACATATCTATTTTACATACGCACTCAAAGACCCTCCTGCATCTATATAATGACACACTATATATATATATATATATATATATATATATATATATATATATATATATATATATATATGTATATATATACGCCACTTAAGCAAATATATATACAAAGTTACGTGCATACACACAAATATATATATATATATATATAGACACACACACTCGCTCCAAAACAGAGGCAATAAACAGCGACATGGAAGAGTACGTGTTGTGTCCACGCGCCGTCCAAACACACAAACAAGAACGTTTGACTAGTATGTATATACTAGTAAAACGACATTGTATATATATATATATATATATCTTATCATATGCACACTTGTCCATATAATTGTAATAACAGTAATGGTTGCTGTAATAGCATCAGCAGGCGTGAAACAAACAATTGTGGGTCAACAAATGTTGGGCAAGTCCTTCACAGCCCGTCCCCCGCCCCCGTCCCATAAGCGCTCTCGAGTCGCAGTTGTCTAGAACAAACTGCATGATTAGCTGAATTATACAAGAATCGTGTAGGGACTTCACGGTTGCTGCTGTGATGATGATGATGATGGTAATCATGATGGTGACGATGATGAGGGCAAACAATGGTGGTTCTGATGACGCGCTCGTCCACTGCACTTCTTCTCCATAGCCAGAAGTATCCAAAATAGGTTCCACATCATCGCCATCGTTATCACCACCACCAGCATACCACTATCATCATCACCATCATATCATCATCTTCGTCGTTGTGAACTTCAGAAACTGCAGGCGCCCGGGCATTGTTTCGGGCGGCTACGGGACGTCAAAAAGAAGTCGTCGTCTTGAACGTCACCCCTTGGGCGTCCAAAGGGGCGGCGTCCAGAGAGGCGGCGTCCAGAGGGCGGCGTCCAGAGGGGCGGCGTCTAGAGGGGCGGCGTCTAGAGGGGCGGCGTCTAGATAGGCGGCGTCCGGAGGGGCGGCGTCAACATTAGTGCGACGTCTGCAGATGCCGCTTGAGGGTGGCCCGGTCGGCGGCCCGATAGCCGCAGCGTGTGCAGGCGTACGGCCGGTCGCGCGAGTGCGTCCGCTTGTGGATGGCGACGCTGTAGCGCTGCGAGAAGCGCTTGCCGCACGTGTCGCACTCGTAGGGCTTCTCGCCGGTGTGCACGCGAAAGTGCCGCCGAAGGCTGTACGTGCCCGACGTCCGATAGCCGCACAACGCGCAGCCGAACAGCTGGTCGGGGCCAGGCGTCAGACGTCGCATGCAGTTCGCCTCCTCCATCGTGTAGTAGCCAAGGTCGGCGGTCGCGGACAGCCCCGCCGCCCCCGCCGGCGCCCCTGCCGCCCGCGCCACCGCTGCTAACGACGGCCCGCTATCGTTGTCGTCGTCGTCGTCGTCGGCGTGGTCATCGATATCGTTGACACCGTCAACAATATGTCCCCCTCCGATGCTGCCGGCCCCACATACCCCACCCCATTCTGCGGCGGCGGCGGCGGCAGCGGCTGCTGCTGCAACAGCCGACGCCATCGCATTGACAGCGACCGCATTGGTTGTAAACGCAGAGGTCGGCGGGGGCGAAGCTGTCATTAGCATCGCCGTTGTCGGTGGTGTCGGTGCGGCTGTTATTGGTGCCGTTGCGGACGTTGTTGGTGTCGTTACGGTCGTTGTTGGTGTCGTTACGGTCGTTGTTGGTGCCGTTGCGGTCGTTGTTGGTGCCGTTGCGGTCGTTGTTGCAGCTGTTACGGTCGTTGTTGGTGTCGTTGCTGGAGTTGTTGGTGTCGTTACGGGCGTTGTTGGTACCGGTGCGGGCATTGTTGGCGTCATTACGGGCGCTGCGCGTACCGTTGCGGTCGCAGTTGGTGCCGTTGCGGGCGTTGTTGGCGTCGTTGGTGATGGGGGGCACGTTGATGCCCCCGTTGTTGCTAAACTTGTTGGAGGTGAAGCAGCTGTTTCTGTTGCTGCGGACGCTGCCGCCACAGCGGCTGCGGCAGCGACCGCTGCAGAAGCCAAATCGGGGACGTCGAGCGCACCTGATGTCGCTAGGGAAATCATAGCATCAGCTGCTGACGGTATACCGACCTCGGATAACATTTCTGCTATAGAAGAGATCCTCGCCGCCGCGGCTACTGCTGCTGCAGCTGCTGCTGTCGCCGTGGTTGAAGTTCTTGTTCTCGTCGTCGTCGTTGTTGTTGTTGCTGCTGTTGTTGTTGTCAGATGTCTTGATGCTGAAGTTGTTAGGTGTTGTGCGGTGGACGTCGCTGCTTCTGCCAGTGTTGCTGATGTTGGTAATCGAGGTTCGATCGTGTCGGATTGCGCTAACGATGGTGATGATAATGCTAGTGATGTCGTTGTTATTGTTGTCGACGTTGGTATTGATTTTCTTGTTCTTCTTCTTGTAGTTCTTCTCCTTGGTAGGGTGGCCACCACCCCCGCCCGCGCCGTCACCGCCGCTGCAAGAGCAGATCGACCGTTAATCGAGGGGTGTGACGTGGCTGACGTGGCTCACGCAGTGTTGGTGAGCTGCGTCGCACACAGCACATGTGGTGCACCCTTCTTTCAGAGCCCCTCTCTCCCCCATGAGGTAGAAGATCTCTCTATGATTGGTAATTCATGATTAGCATGATTGATGCTGTTCATTGAAGGATTGAAGGGAGGGGATTGGGGTTGAGGTGGTGATGATGGTGGTGGTGGTGGTGGTGGTGATGATGATGATGAGGATGAGGAGGAGGTCCATGGCGATCATGATCATGGTAGCAACGGCGATCATGACGAAAGTTTCCGTCGTGACAACGATGGCCACAGAACCCTGAAGCCAAAACGCACACACACACACACACATAGCTAGGCAGGTACGGAGGGTTCGGGGTGGGGTGTGGTGCAGGTGCAGGCACCTCATAGACGGACAGCCCAGACGAAGGTCACACTCGGCACTTCACAGAACGCAACTACGAGTTCCCACACCTTCGTGCAGCTAGTTTGGTCTAGCTTGTCGGTGGGTGAAGCTGCACAGACAGGCTTCACGTAGATAGGGTAGATTATACCATAAGCAGGAACTACAGACGAAAAGACTACCTCATGCAGCGAACACACAAAAACGCTGAACGTAACGACACACAGCCATCACAATGTCAGTGAAGGTTAGGAATACCGCCATATGCAGTATTTGCACGTATGCATGTGTATAAGTAGCGCTGTACGAAAAAGCGGACAAAAGGCCAACAACTCAATGAAAAGTGCACATTTATGTGTAAGATACACACTCTAGCAAGGAACTAAGAGGAATTAGCAGCATACATCTCATAGCTCTGCTGCCAGAAACGACACGGCTCCTCGGACAACGTAGCGAATATTCTCGTACAGATATTTCGAGTTCGCCGCCACCTAGATGCAACGAAACGTAGGCATAATAATCTCTAGTCTACGATGGGAAGCGACTCGATGAAAAATTGACACATAAATACGGCGGAGATTCGCATAGAACAATAAGCGCCAGCAGTATACGATATGCTAGAGCTGCTGGCCCTGTCCGCCGGCCACACGTCCGTTGGGTCGCAAGGCTGACGTCGCCAGCGTGAAAAGGTGAATAGATTGATGCTCGACTAGCATCTTCTACAAGCAAATCACGAACCATACGCATACAACTCAATCCCACCACCCACACATATGATCGACGATTCTCTTTTCCAATCGAAGCAATCTTCCCCAGAAAAAAAGAAGCCGCAATGCAGCCTAGGCCCAAACAGTTAAGGAGTTGGGACCTCCTGGGAACGCAGCGCATCATATCAACCGCATAATCGTCGCCGTGCATACACAGATGACGACCTGCGTACGGCATACAGATCCAATATATATATATATATATATATATATATATATCAAATCGACAGAGCAATATGCCTATCTGTGTTTCAGGTTATTTATCGGCGTTCAAACGTTTATCTTGGACATACACATATTTTGGGAAAGGTTGCTGTCTCTTCTTATTTAGGTTTGTGAAATGAACCAAACCATTTATTCAGTGAAATCAATCGTTAGCGGTGGGAACATGACAATAGGGTTTCTGCGAACGGTTTGCAAATTATACATTGACCCTAATTCATTCCCGAATTTCACCAAATATGTTACTATATTAGTGTCACCTAAAAAACGATAATATGTCTCATATTCCTCAATGAAGAAAGCAGAAGGCAAATTCATTCCAGTTACAATTCATCCAGTTCATGTAACATGAAATCTAAATTTGTGCCGCTGGCTCGTACAAGAAGTAGCCGCTTTCTTTCTAAGTGAGAAGAATTCTAACTGCTCAGCGCATAAACAGCGACGGCCTTGTTAACGGAGCTCGCGGGTCATAGCTGGTCTCTTGCGATTCCATCCATCCGACGTTCGGTATCTGTAAGAAAAGCTATATTTAGTTCAAGTTCGCAATCATCCGTGACTGGTATAGAATATAATGAGATCCGCGATTATTCATACGGAGAAAATCGCCGGTTTGTATGCGATACGAGAGATGCTCTTGAGGATGGTGTATTGTTACCAACATGCACACTGTTCTTCCTCATCAACGACAACAACAACAACAAGAGAGTTAAACTTGGCTTCCAGTACATTCCATCGTATTTATTTTACTTATTTGTACAAGACTCTACACAAAGTTAACTAAAGCAAAAACTAGCATGCATGAATATTCCACATTTATCTTGGTGATGAGACCTCTGACTCATAGGAGCTGCTGTACATGGCTTCGTTTCGGTGGTTGTGTGTTGACTTGGTAGCAGTCAATCGCGGACGACGCTCAGCGCTCAAATTCTAAGTTTCGCCGGCATTCATAAATACATCTGTACGCTTCGCGAAAAACGTCGCGCCTGTATGAGATATCGTACACATAGATCGTATCGGCATAGTGTTGTAATGTATCTTATCGTACGCGTTGTAAATGGATTTTACACAGTTAAAGTGAATCGTCTCTGGAAAACGGGTTATATCTATAGCTATATATATATATATATATATATATATATATATGTGTGTGTGTGTGTGTGTGTAGATATATACATGTAATTGTATGCATATATTATTGTATATATATAAATGTATATCTATCATATATAGCACGCATAGCATCCGCATCATGAGAGTTAATAATAAATACAACAAACCGCTGTTGCCTGCATGCATGTTTTTTTCTTCTACACTTTGCTGTAGGACCGCCAGCCCCACAGCAGCACAAGCAGGGCAGTTTCGGGCTGATTGATGGCTAGCCCTGCAGTGAGAACCCAGCTTTAACTTTGGCAGCGCCACGTGCGGAATGAAATCGATCAAAGATCTTCGATGCGGCACGGCATGGCGGGGCAACGCTACACGAGGATGACGTGCATTCTCACACAGTAGCGCCTGCTCTCAAACGGCCGAAAAAACGGCCGTATTTCTTTTCTACGACGGCGACGACGACGACGACAGCGACAACCCCCTCCCCACGTATAAATAAGTACACACTGTGTGTGTGTGTATGCGTACTTCACCATGATTGCAACAGTTTGCTGCGCCCAATAGACCGAACCACGACCGTTAACCCACGATAACAACAAGTAAGATATAAATATATGTATAAATACCTATATTGCTTATGTTTTTGGTAGCAGCAACAGCGAACGCCGAGCCATAGCGAACAGCCGATAACCGACAATGCAATGACAGAGATTCGCTGCTGCTGCTGCTGCGACGACTGCTTCATCGCTGCAGATGTTATTCGCCACGCGTATGAAATGGCTGTATGTGGACAGACATACTCTCTCTGTGTCCTCCTCCTCCTATATGCAGTGGTCAGATGCTACATTGGGCTAAACTTTCAGTAGTAGCCAGGAACGGGCATCGATGCAAACGAAATTCGATGCAACAATCATCTGCAAACATTTGCCTCTCTCGTCGTCGTCGTCGTCGTTGTCGTTGTCGTCGTCGTTGTCGTCGTCGTTCGATTCACTGCATATGGGCACAACATCTGTATGTATCGTATAAATATATTGTCGCGTACGCCTCAAAGCCGTAACAAGAGCGCGGACACGCCATTAATGGGAAGCGTAGGGAATTTAAACGCCTTGTGTTAATGTGCTTTGCCGCCAGTACTGCACGAAGCTTCACTACACCTCACTGGCAGACAGACAGACAGACGTGTAGAAAGTCATAATAATAACAATAAATAGACATGCGTCAACATTCAAAGAGATGTGTCTACACACTCTCACCCCTCTTGGCTTCTTGGTCGTCCTGGAACTGCACGGCTGGATAAAGGTGTATCTGTATGTTCCCTTGTAACCTTATGCATCGGTATATAAAAGAAATTTTTTGGAGGATGGTACTTGTCGCCTTAACAATATTCATAGTAATCAATATTATTAATACTAATTATGGTATATATATATATATATATATACTTTCGTGGGGGAAAGGGGACTTCATCGCAGTCCACCGTTCCTTATTTACCGTTTACCAATCATTTTTTTCAATTCTGTTATCAATATTCAACATATATATATATATATATTATATATATATATATATATATATATATATATATATATATATATATAGCTGCAGTTTAATTTGGTTTTCTTCTTCATGGAATTGCTCTTTCCGAGATATTTCGTGTCGTAAATTGTTTGTTGTTCGCTGTTCCTATTGCTCGAGTGGTTTTATTATTCGGATCGGTAGATTTTATTGTGCTAGATTAGCAAGAAATGGCCTTTATTTTGTGCTTTAGGTTGTCGCGGCGATATGTTGTTGTATGTTGTGCTATTATCATTGCTTGTATTGTCCTTTCTGTAGACATATCTCAGTATTACCGTTGTTGTTGTTGTTGTTGCTGCTGCTGCTGCTACTGTTGTTGTTGTTGTCGTCGTCGTCGTCGCCGTTGTTAGCTGTTAAATCTAAATGTTAATCGGTGGTTACACGTTGTTACAACGCTGGCTATTCGTGCGACGACAACGAGAAAGCTCAGGTCAGTTTCACTGAAAAGACAACCGGAGCTACAGTGACGACTCAACGACGGTGGGCGCCACCGTCACCATTGGCGGCGTATCACTGACATCACAACATTTTTCTCACAAACTTACACACACAGATGCACACATACACACACATATATATACACAAAAACAACCAGACACACAAACACACACCCGCACATATACACGAGGGCACATTTATGCCACCGTCAACAGCCGTCCGTCAAAACAAAACAAGAATAAATAAGCAAACAAACTAACCAACCAACCAACCAACATTCACCCACACCTCACACAAAAGATGAGTGATGACATCCTTACCTATGTGGAGCTAGTTTCAGTCAGCCAAATATATATATATATATATATATATATGAAGGCGAGCACTGCCGAGTGTGCAAACGTATTGTAAATGATTAATAAATCATCACAATATTTTCTATATATATATATATATATATATATATATATATGTATACATGCATCTATCTAAATAAGGTTCATTGACCGACTGGCTGACTGTGCTCTGTTTGCCAGATGTGGCAGCAGATGCACGAGTTCGCCGGGTCGGCAGCAGTGCTAGCCGCCGAGCAGGATAATGTCCTCGGCGTTCTTGCTGTGCGTGGCCATGATCTGGCCGAAGATCTGGCAGCGCGTCTGGTGGGTGTTCATCTCGCGTCGCGACCGTGTCGAGAACTGCCCGCAGGGACAGGTGAACGGCTCGGCTTCGGGATGCGTCCACCGGTGCGTGTCCATGATGCCGACCTTGTTGAAGCGTTTGTCGCAGTAGTCGCATTTGAACGGCCGCTCGCCGGTGTGCGTCATCACGTGCGCCTCGAACACCTTCTTGCCCTTGGCCTTGCCGTACTGGCAGATCGGGCACGTGTAGCTGTTGCGCACGACGGCCCGCTGCACGATCTGCTCCATCGTGTGCACGGAGATGCGTTGCGGCCCGACCGCGTTCGGGTTCGTCGGCTCGTCGTCGACGACGACCAGAACACCGCCACCCCCGCCACCCCCGGCGCCCCCGCCGCCGCCTCCGCCGCTGCCGCCCGCACCGGCACCCCCGCTTCCACCGTACAGGTCGGTCGAAAGCGATCCTGCCGCCGAGATGAGACATGACGATGAGGATGAAGCCGCTGCCGACGCCGTTGTAGCCCCCGGGGGTGGCTGGGGTGCCAGTGCATCGAGCGAGTCGTCGAGACACAGCACCGGCTGGGAACATCGCCGAGCGGCCAGTAGCTCCACCGGAATCGCTGCAGTCGCCCGGAAAGCCATGAACAGCAGAGAGCATAAACAGACACGCACACACAGATATGTCATCAGCATGGCCTATGTCAGTCTACAGACGCGACAACAACAGAGTTCGATAGGGAAGAGGGCGACAGAGAGAGAGAGAGATGGGGAGAGATAGCAAGAACGAGAGAGACTGACAATTACCACTATCATATACTTTACAAGGGGGAACAGGAAAAGACACTAATCATGACGTTACTACTACATGATGACGATCCATGACTCCATGTTGCTTCGATTCCTTCGACAGACAAAGATCTGCGCTAAGACACACTTGCTAGACGAGTTGTATGTATGCTAGGTTATTCTTCCTAGCTCAGCTGTAACATGGGCGCTGTAGTATGATCTAGCAGCGTGAGGCCGACCTCACCACGCCGCGGTCGGCGCTTATGGGACGTGTGCGAAAACAAGAGAACAGCACCTCACTCAATCAAGAAGACTGCACACAATATATATATATATATATATATATATATATATATCGGGGTCATTGCACACACATCGGGTCACATCGGTTCGAATTGGAGGCGGAGCTCCTGGGTGTGCCTGGGTGTCTCGTTGTTCATGAGCTTGCATGAGGCGAGCATACAAAGTACACCTAGTACGTATTATTAGCCATCAATGACAGGTGAATGACTGATGATCGACACAGGTAAGGTGTCGATCATATGTGTTCGATTTATTTCATAAATTTCCGCGAACAAAAGCAACGCCAGTGTCACTGATCAGGGCGTCCTTCCGGTGATAGATAGCCGCGCCCGAAAGTCACAGTCGTCGTTTATCTGCAAGAGGCTCAGCATATTAGATATCTCTCCTCTTCGTTTTCTTTACATATGTATAAATATATGAATCTAAAAATAAGACACGCAGACTGAGCTCAATAGACGTTACTGCTTTATATATGTTTGTACAAATATATATATATATATATATATATATACGGGAGTTTACTACGTACACGTACCACTCATAAAATCTGTACATAATAATGGTCAGAGGCTGAGAATGACAACATGGCATCTTGCATGGCTTCATCATCCATTATAATCTGCCCATTTCGCTCCAGTGGCTTGTGGTCTTTACCCCCCCCCCCCCCCGACCGCCATCTTCATTGCGTTTTGAGATTTGAGCGACACAATACGCCGCTTTGTGTATTTCTAAATTCACATGTATATGTACATATCAATATATATATATATATATATATATATATACAGGTAGTTCAATAAGTTCTTAGAATGAACTTTTTAGATTTCGAATTTTGGCGCGCTTCCACCGCTATTAGGAACTGCAACTTTTCGACTGCCAGCAGTCAAAATATTATGGTGATTGGCCGTTGCGATTTCGTTTGATCGCTTTTCCCGTGCAACGTATCGGCGTGATTTTGAAAAATGGAGAAAAATAAATTTCGAGTGGTTATCAAGCATTTTATTTCAAAGGTTGGAATGCGACCCAAGTGAAAACTGAGTTAGACGAGGTGTACGGTGACTCTGCGCCATGTTTTGCCACAGTTTCCAACTGGATTAATGAGTTAAAAAGAGGTCGCAGGAGCACCGGGATGAACTACGTTCAAAACGCCCAAAAACGGCAACTGAATAGGAAAACGTGGAAAAGGTGCGGAAAATCGTTGCCGCAGATAAGCGAGTGAACATTAGGGAGATAGCGGAGGCCTTGGGAATCAGTTTGGGTAGTGTGCATTTCATCCTGCACGAAATCTTGAAGATGAAAGAGCTCAGAGAAAAATGGCTGCCGCACTTGCTCAACCAAGGCCAAAAAGACGCGCGTGTTTCCGCTTCACAGCGAAATTTGGCCAAGATGTCGAAAAATCCGTCGGATTTTTGGCGGAGATTCATGACCGTCGATGAAAGCTGGGTCCATCACTGCACTCCCGAGACCCAAGAAGCATCTTGCCAATGGTGTGCACCTGATGAAGGACCTCCGAAGAGGGTGCGGACAACGGCATTGACCGGAAAGGTGATGGCTACAGTTTTTTAAGACCAACGTAGAATAATGCTGGTCGACTACCTTAAGAGCGGTAAAACGATCACAGGAGAATATTAAGCAAGACTGTTAGACTGCCTTTAGCAAGAACTCGTCGTGAAACGACCCGCTTTGCAGAAGAAGGTTGTCCTGTTTCACCAGGACAATGCTCCTGCACACAAGTCCCGGCAAGCATCGGCAAAACTGGCCCAACTGAGGTTCGAACTTATTGAACAACCTTCCAATTCTCCAGACCTGGCCCCCTCTGATTATTTCCTCTTCGGACATTTGAAGAATAGTCTCGGTGGAAAGCGTTTTTCCAGCAATAAAGAGGTCTGCTGTCAATGCCTATTTTCAGTCTAAAGACGCGGAATTCTACTTAAAAGGTATAAAAGCTCTGAAATCTTGGTGGGAAAAGTGTATTGAGCATCTCGGGGAGTATATCGAATAAGATAAATTTAAAAACATGATTTGGAAAATTCTTGGTTTTCATTCTAAGAACTTATTGAACTACCTGTATATATAAATATATCCAACAGGACACTTCGTCCCAACAATGAGCAGCAATAGTGTAAATTGGCGACTGAGTAAGAACTGAAGCAAACTGCGGTCGACAA
Source organism: Dermanyssus gallinae (assembly GCA_003439945.1). Classification (NCBI taxonomy): domain Eukaryota; kingdom Metazoa; phylum Arthropoda; class Arachnida; order Mesostigmata; family Dermanyssidae; genus Dermanyssus; species Dermanyssus gallinae. Next base: position 43,153 of record QVRM01001397.1, read on the forward strand.
ACCATCGGAGCTGGCTAGGTGGGAAACACGGCTTTTACTAAGAGCCGAACAGAACATCGACCACACGAAACGAAATGACGATGGCGATGGTGACAATGCTAATAGTGATACTAATAATGGCCTGTCCAGTGCCTGCCCCTACGCCCTGCACAATGCAACAATGTCCGTGTTTCTCTTGTGTTTTGCACACGTTTTTCGTCTACAAGTAGTCGTTTACAGATTTTTTTACTTTGGCCTCCATGCATATCCAGCGTTGTGCGCAGCGCAATTGAACCGTCAGTTCATCTCAGCAACAGCTGCTGTCCCATATATATATATATATATATATATATACACATGTATATATATATATATATATATATATATATATATATATACATATATATATATATATACATATATATATATATATATATATACATATATATATATATATATATATATAAAGTTGTTGCTTCTAAAACTGTGTTTCCCCTGCATATGTTGTTGCACTTATTGATTATAAAGTGGTTAATGAATGCCATTTGTCCACTGGCTTTTCGTTTCGTTGGCGTTCTTGTTGCGCTTGGGTATTTGTTCTTTTGCTATGGAGCGACACCCTTGGTTAGGCCTCACGTGTAAGCATCCTTGCTTCAGGCCATTATGGCATTTCGTGTCAATGTCTTTGTTGTTGTTGTTGTTGTTGTTGTTGTTGTTGTTGTTGTTGTTGTTGTTGTTGTTGTTGTTGTCGTCGTCGTCGTCGTCGTCGTTGTTGTTTCTGGGTAATTTTACTTTGGTTGTAAACAGCTGGTGTCATTTGCCGAATTTGTTATTGTTGTTATTCTTATTGATGTTGCTGCGTTGTTGTTGTTGTTGCTGCTCTATTATAGTTTTCCAAAATTTTTTGTTGTTGCTGCTATTGTATCATTGTTGTTGTGGTACTCGTTGCTCGTACTGCCTCGTTAATGTAATATTCTTGCTGCTACTGCTGCTGCTGTTGTTGTTGTTGTTGTGTACAATTGTTGTCCTTTTTGTTTTTGCTGTTGTTGTCGCCGTTTTTGCTGCTGCTGTTGCCGCCATTCTTGACGTTGTTTTGACATATCATCGGCATTTGTGCTGCTTGCTACGTAAGCATCTTCTGTATAGCGGTCGCGTGACGCTGCAAACCGAAAGGAGATGGCGCGCGAGACAACGAGAGATTCACGCAGACAGTCCAACTAACACCCATAGACGGACTACCAGACGAACGCCCGAACGCACTGCACTGTTCGACTGAGCCGGTCGTCGGATCGGCTGATGATCAGTCGCAGCATTCGTTGTCGAGATGAAACGAAAACTCGCTGCCCCACTGCGTCTTGTAGCTGCACTTCTCGCACGCGTACAGGCCGCAGTCGTGCGTCATCATGCGGTGCGAGTCGAGATTGTTCCACGTCTTGTACGCCTGGCCGCACGTGTTGCAGCGGTACGGTCGCCGGCCCGGGTGCATCTGCAGGTGCGTCAGCAGCTGACTTAGCTGGCCGTAGGTGTTGCTGCAGTAACAGCAGAGGAAGCCGCACTGCTCCTTTCGAAAGCACTGCGCCATCGCGTGGTAGACCGTGTTGCAGTTGGTCTCCGACGCGCCCGGCATGCCCAGCGGCCGCCCACCAAGGCCGCCCCCACCTCCGACGCCGCCAAGCGCGGGAAGGCCCACCCGGCTGGCGACGCCCGCCACGGCAGCGACGGCCGCCGCTGCGACCGCGGCTGCCGTCGCGGGACACGTGAACGCCAGTTCGTCGTCGAGGTCGAGCGGAGGATCGACAGGGATCTCCATCGTCTCGAGGTCGTCGTGCTCGCCTACCAATGAGTCGCCCAGACACAACTGGCGTAACGATGAAGACTGGCGTGTTGACAATGGTGTCGTCGTCGTCGACGACGACGATGATGATGATGATGAAGAAGCCGCCGCGGCCGCACTACCTGAAGCCGCAGCGCCTGTGGCTGATGCTGATGAAGACGACGAGGATATCAGTTTTGTTGGACGATTGCCTACGTCGAACATATGGGAATATATATATATATATATATGCTCGCCATCATACTATATATATATATATATATATATATATATATATGTATATATATAAATGTATGGTTTATATATTTGATCTATATATATATATATATATATCGATTAGGTATTACCACACAACGACGACGAGTAAAAATGTATCAGAAAAATAACAACATTTTAACTGAGTGAGTAAAACGAGTAACAAACATCAAAATATTATTCAACATTTTATTAGTCTTCAAGACAAATCAGTATTATATATATATATATATATATATATATATATATATATATATATTTATATGTGGCGCCCGGTGCAATCTCAGCCGTTACGGTTGTAGCTCGTTGGCACAACAAAAACAATCAGAACAGTAACAGCAATAAAAGCCAGTAGAAAAACCTATTGGCCCGCGCGACCTTCCTCTAATCTGTGTCCCGAAATCTCCTGCAAAAACAACGGCCAGTTAGATCGGCATCTGACAAAGCACGAGACGTAATCTATTACATATATATATATATATATATATATATATATATATATATATAAACATCAAACATTACTTTTTCACGAATATCAATGAGGCAATACGAGACAACACTTCTGAGAAATATATTCGATTTCTTTATTCTCCACCACTCCTCACGTGTATGTAAACAGATATCTGGAGTCTCGTTTATAGGCTATGTTTCTGTGTATATAGATAAAGTTGTAAATAGAATCTGCGCACGGATTTAAGGTATAGAGATGCACCTGAAAATAATTGCAGGTAAAATTACAGATAACGTGTTATGGAAATCACTGTTATCTGTCTGTAGCAAAATAGTACTCGCCAGAAAATGAATGCACTGAGATGGCTTTCACAAATATAATCTAGACGCCTTAAGTATGTATATGTACAATCACCATCGGTGTACAGGCACATCCAAGAGAGACATACATTTAAGTAAGGCCATGGGCCCCTTTACGAGCATTGTTTGGCCTAGTACACTATAATTTCATACAAAAATATATACGTTGTATATATATATATATATATATATATATATATATATATATATATATATATATATATATATATATATATATCGTGTCACTCAGAGAGTATCGGCTGTTGTACACAGAGACACTATACATAATGAATACAGTCTATTGCACATATTTACTAGGATGCGGCCAATCTAGATATAGGGTATAAACATGGCCAAGAAAATACGGTTTTGTACAGCACTCACACAATTATAAACATATAGTTACACACGGCTTTACATGCACTAGAACAGATACAACATTCACATTGAGTGTATATAACATTGTTAAATAATAATAATAATAATAATAATAATAACCGTCCCGTTACCTAAGTGGTCAGAGGAACAACAGTAACAAATGTACACGTAAGTGGCAACCAAAACCCAAAGTTTGCACAAAAAAACGGCCGACACGTTTTCGGCCATAGTCTACCTGACGCAGAGGTGGACGCGTCTATCTGACGGCGGAGGTGAGTGATCATCCATCCACCAGTCTAGTCAATGGCAGTTATTATTCGGCTAATATTCGGCCTAGCGCTTATAGAGCTTCTGTAGAGAGTTAAACGCTCGACCCCACGAAGAACTTCGAGGCTCTAGCCACTCGCCGATTCACTGAGCGGCTCACTTATTCGCTGAGTTTAAACTTTACTTTAAAAAAAATGGCCATGCATAGCACCGCTCATGTCGTTCAGAACAGCATTCGCAACAATAATACGAATAGTAATAATTATAGTAATAATACTTAATATTATGGTTATAAAAACACGAAAGATAGTAACAATAACGACAGCAATACGTTGACGAATGAATTTCTAAACAACCCAGTGCTTTCACGTACGCAACGTGGCAACAAACGCTTGAGACGACCACAGAGACAAACAAGCGTTTCGTGGATACGACAAAGTATTCTTGCACCGAAGTTATTGCACGATCGAGGCGCACTCACCTCGCCCCCATGTCGCTTAGCCCTTTCACTCTCGCTTGCTCTCTCTTTCTTTCTCGCTTTTGCCAGGTCGAATACTTCTTAACTCGACTCTAACTCTACGCTGAGCAGAAAAGGATTTAGCACAAAAAACAACCAAAAAGCTACAGTCACAAACGATAAGGCTAAGAGTCACCTAATCTCGCCACTGCGGGTATGTGAGAAACAATCAGGGCGTGAGCGCCCCACCTATAATTGCACAATTATAATCAGTAAATCTTCTCGTAAGTTAATTTGTAATAATAACAATAATAATAATAATAATAATGATTATTATTAGTATCAATATATTAAAATAAGATAATCGC